>CM076578.1:450575997-450790871 GCA_034641835.2 Pinus albicaulis
TTGCCATACCAAATAATCAGTAACGTTTTCATTAATTAAATCATAATCATTTCGTAAATCTACGACATGATTAGTGATCTTATCACTTTCTTGACAAAAAGAATTCCATTGCAAGATTTTTTGGCATAATACTTCTTCTTGTTGCAGTAGTTGATTGTTTAAAGAAATAGTTTTTGAAATAAACTCTGGAAGCTTAGGATCATCTTTGTGCTGATCTTGGATAATCTGTATTTGTTTCTCTTTATCAGCCAAACTTTTTTGATATCCAATTTGCATTTCTTGAAGTTGTTTCTGTAACTTTTCAAGTTTCATCTGTGCTTCATTATTGGCCTGTACCTGTTGCAATTGTTGTTGCAAAACTTGTATCTATTCTTCTTTTTCATTTAATAAGAGCTGTATCTCAAATGCTTTATCAATATTTGCGGAAGCATAAGCCCCTGTAATCTGAGATAACTTAGCAAGATTATCAGTAGGCTCTGTAGTAGGATCCTTCCACAAGACATCTAATTGTTCGGCTTCAGTAGCAATTGCACCTTCTAATTTTCTATTTTTCCTTTGCTTCTTCACTACTGCTTTATACTTCGGGCTGTAGAATACATCTAGAGGAGGAATGTCCTCTACATTAAGTAAAATTTCAGAAGAGGGAGTGACAGGTATATGCTCTGTATTTGTCACATTACCACTTATTCCTGTGCTTAAAAATTTTGTTGTCTGTACAGGGGTCTGTGTAATTTGTCCTTCAACATTAAGCATTTCATTAAAAGTTTCCCATTCTTTGTCTAGTTCAATTGTGACTGACTGTTGCTGTATATTGAGAGGTGGAATATTTAACTGTGGCGTGGTTGAAGTCTGTTGTTGTGAAAGCTCTTTTGATTGAGCTGTATCTTTCACTGATCTTTCATCTTTATCAGTCTTTTTAGAATGTTCAAAAGTTTCTTTGTCAGACTTTGACTTGGACCTTTCTGTGTCCGAGCTGCCACTTATACTGACACTAGGAGTTGGTTCCCTTGCGGGTTCCAAACGCAAATTTTCCAAAGGGATAGTGGTCAGTCTTCTTTCTCTGTAAACTTTAAATTCTTGAAATTGTTCTGGAGATAACTGCATCTATGCTGAATGTAGAATTTCTTTCAGTGTGGATTTTCCTAGGAATATATCATCGAAAGGATCCTCTTCTCCGGAAAATATCCTTACTTTGATTGCAGTGGTGAAATTTTTAGCAACTTCATTAGGGTCGAATAACCTTTTTGCAAATTTAAACAATTGTAAGCATGTAATATTGCTTACTTCCTTGAATGCATGTCCAACATCAAATAATGAAAATGTTCCATAAGCTACGGGAAATTGTGGCCAAATGGCCTTCTTCTTATCCTTTAATTCCTTTGTCAAACCTCCTTCACCACAGGTTTGGTATGCAATTTCCCGAGCTATAAGTTTATCAGAAAGATATAAGGGTAAAACATGAGGAGAAGTAGAGCTTCCAAAAACCCTTACATAAGTAAACCACTCTTCCACAAACCATCGTGCGACAGGGAGAATGTCGACTTGTGCTTCCGGGGAAAACCTTGTAGCATCTTTATTATACAATGTTATGTGCAGAGGAAACATTATGCCGTGGAAAATCTTATAAAAATGAGAAACAAACTTGGATTCCCACAGTTCCTTGTGATACACATGAATAGGCAAAGGATCGTGAATCGTCCATTGCCAACCCATCAAAGGGAATTTAGAAACAAAGAAGATAGCGTCCATAACATAGGCAGACAGATAAAAAGGAGGATAAATCCTCTGAGAAACAATTCGTTTAGACCGGTAATTGAAAATAGCAGTGGCTAAATTGTCAGATAATATCTTGGCCCAGTCTACAATAGTAGCGTGAACAACAGCATTTAACAATGGAAGCCATTCAGGTAAGACCATATTTATATCAGGCTTTCCAAAAAGCCTGCATAACATAGCAGCAGCAAAACAATATGGAGAGGTGAGTGAACCAGTAATGTACATACCGTGTTTGTTTTTCTTCAATGGTTCATCTCTTTTGGTCCATTCCTTTGTGCATTCCGCCAAATTTGCATGTTCTTTGGCAAAATTCTCCATAAATTGTTTGTTATAAGTCGCCTGAGGTTCCAGCAAATGATACATCAGCCTCAAATTTTCCGTAGTGAATGACCCGATGATCTCTTGATCTGGAGTTCTAAATTGCCTGTCTGAAATATCAGTGCTGTCCAACACCCATTTTACCATGTCTGAATACGGAAGAATTCTTGGTCTTGCTGCTATCTGGTGCAGAAATGAACAAGCCAGGTCTTTAAGGGTTTCTTCAGATGAATTACTTGATCCTGCAGTAGCCGCAACTTGCATCGCCCTGGGATTTTATTCTTCGAGCAAATTATACATTCCTTCCCAGGTGGTTATACTCGCATCCTTATTGCAAGTAGTATCCACATACAGCGAAGCCATTTCTTTGTTTTCAGAACTTGGAGTCTTCTCTTTCTTTCCCATAATACTCTGTGAATGCTTCGTATAGTCTTTTGCTCCTTCGCACCTGCGGTTTTACGAGTTAAGAGAGAGTAATGACATGAGAAAGGTGATGAGATAGTTTTAAATGCAAAAGGCGGATGAAATATATTATTCTAATGGAAAAAACCTTTCAATCAAAACAAAATCCTTTTTTATTGATAACTGACAATCCATTCATTAATTTAATCATTTAAAGCGCATAACGGATATTGATTTATGAAAATATTTTCATTGGACAACGAGCTTTTAAGAATCTGCGATATTGCGATCTGCGATTTGCTATGCAATATCGAAATATCGCAATATTACAAATCGCATTTTTCTCAAAGCGTAACCATCGCAAAATCGCAAATATCGCAAAATTGTAATATTGCAAAATCACAAATCGAAAATATCGCATTTTTCTCAAAGCGTAACCATCGCAAAATCGCAAATCGCAAATATCGCAAAATCGCAAATCGCAAATATAACATATAAAAAGTATTAGTTTAACATTTTTTTTCTGCGATATGCGATTTGCGACCAGTATTTTAATGTATAGGCTTTTTGGGATCGCGTTATCGCAATATCGCAAAGTTGCAGTTTAAAAGATTCAGTTTTACAAAAGATATCTACCATTTGCGATGGATGCGCTATTTCACTCAAAGAAATATTTTATTGTAATCTATCATAAACTTAAGTGTTTCTTAAGGATTTTCTAAGGAATTTCCCTAAGTTATGATAGAAAGTTTTATTTGAAAAGGGAAACAAATACTAATTGATTTTTTTGTATTTTTTAACTAAGGGTCCCCACTTATTTAGTATTATTACTAATATTAAATAAGAAGGGGGGTTGTTGCTGGCCACAACAATTGGCGATTCACTGAAAGAAACAGTTATCTCTGAAAAAATAAAATGAACACTATATTTCTAGTAAGTAAATATTTTTAAAGATAATGAAAACTATCTTAGGATAATTCAAATAAAATCTAACTATGAAAAAGAAATAAAAATCATTCACAATTTCTCTCTAATTCCTTAAGAACAAAAACACTTTTAGGTTATCTTAAGCTTTGATTGGTGTTAATAATGAAGTAAGTGGATTTCTCCAAGTTGGTTTTATAATATACTCTATTGTCATAGGTATTGCCTCTGCTGCCTGCAAACGTTCATAGTCTCGACAGGGTTACCTTTAAACCATTAACCATTCATTGTCCCATCCAACTTAAAATTGTGACTTTTTAAAAGATAAATTTATAAGACATATTATCTCATGTTTTTGTCTTTTACTTATTTTTTATTTTTAAGAGCCATTGTTTTGGTTTGGTAGCCAGTTAATAACAATGCCATTCACTAGTTGTAATTAAACTGAACAAGCTGGCTCGTGATGAGACCCCTTGTCTTATATTTATAAGCCATTACCCTGTTTTGATATGCAGTATTGGTAATGTCAGTTTCATTACTTCTTATGAACATGGTAAGTCGGCTCGTAATGAGACCTCTTATCTCTTAAATTTTCATATAATTTCTTAGAATTACATTCTAAAAAATCACAACTTAAATGGATGGGGTGAAATAGTTTTATCCTTAAGAATCAATGGATGACAATTTTCAGAGTTTCTTGAATACCAAGACTTTGAAAAAATCTTTACTTTTATAGATAAACTTTCTCTGCTCAATAAACTTATAATGATTTACATTCTCCTCAAGTTTTCAAAATATCATGCAAATGATTGGAATAATCTTTCAAAGTTTATCATTTTATTTTAAACTATCCAAAAACTGTGATCATCTCTTTAAAAATTCTCATTTACACAAAATAAATATTTATAATATTTTTCCTAAGAAATTTTCTTAATAGTAAACAGTCAATTAGAGACTTATTAACAAACGTTATTTGCAAAAACAATTAAAAACTTTGCAGAAAGGAATATGTACAATTAAGAAGGGGTTACCTCCTTATGAAAAGAATTTCTTTAAGACAAGCCCATTTACAGGAAGAGATTCTCTCTTTCCCGTTAAATCTTGGAGTATGAATGTATTTGAGCCTATCTTTTCAGCAATCTGAAATGGTCCAAGCCACATTTTCTGAAATTTGGTATGCTTACCTTTTTCTTCATGTGCTTTATCCCACTTCAGAACAAGATCACCAATTGACAAAATCTTTGAGCCGGTAGAACTTGCATCAAAAGAAGATTTTACAAGTTGTTGATGTTTTTCATGAATAATTTTTTCTTTATCTCTATCTTCTTCTAATTTAAGGATTTGATCATATCTCAATTCAATGGATGAAGAAGGATTTTCTTCAATAAATTACACTAGGGCTAATGATGGAAGAGCTAAATTTGATGGTATCACAGCTTCTTTTCCATAAACTAAATTGAAAGGTGAAGTTCCTATTGAAACTTTTTCGGTAATACGATCAGCCCATAGTGCAAAGATTAAAGACTTGTGCAAATTCTTTTGATTTTGATCAATGGTCCTTTTAATGATTTTGATAAGATTTTTGTTAGTGGATTCAGCCAAACCATTACCTTGTGGATAATAATTTGCTGAATATTTTAATTTAAAACCTCTCTTGATTGCAAATTCTATTATACTATTTCTGGAAAAATAAGATGCATTATCAAAGACAAGAGCGTTAGGTACACCAAACCTGGTTATGATGAATTGATCTATGAAATCGATAATTGCATCAGAATTGGCTACCTTCAAAGGGATTGCTTCTACCCATTTCGTGAAATAATCTGTTGCTGTAAGGATGTATTTGTGCTATTTGGAAGAATGAGGTATGATCTCACCAATAATGTCAAGTCCCCATTGCTCGAATGGTTGCTCAATACTCACCGGTTGCAAAGGAAAAGTTGGTTTCTTTTGTCTTCCACTTGCAGTTTGACAAATTCTGCACTTCCTTACATAATCATGCGTATCTTTAAAAAGGGTAGGCCAGTAATAACCAGCATGAATTATTTTATGAGCTGTGGTATCACCTCCAAAATGACCTCTTGCTGGTCCATCATGCAATTCCTGCAATATCTTTTCAGCTTCAGTCTTTTCAAGACATCTTAATAGGATTGAATCATAATTATTTCTGAATAACACATTATCAATGATCTCATATTTAATAGCCTTCAATCTTAAAGCACGTTTGCTCTTATAGCTGAGATTAGAAGGAGCATACCCATTTTTCAAGTAATAGATGAGATCAGCATACTGAGATTCAGAATCTGTAACGCTTATCTGACTTACTTGAATATCTTTATTTGAATCTTGATTTTTTGGTATGTTATGAGCTCCTGCCAATAATCTGCGAAAACCTTGTCCTCTAACAATCTTAGCTGGTTTAATATCAATATCATATTCTTGCAAAGTTGTTACCCAGTTAGCTCTCTTTTCTCCTAATTCTTTTTGAACTAATAATTGTCTCACTGCAGAGAATGAGACAATGATTTTTGTATGTGTTTTTAAGAGAAAAGGTTTGAAATGTTTAATTGAGTTAAACACGGCAAAGGCTTGTTTTTCAACATCGGAATAATTCAGCTCAGCTCCTTGCAGATTTGAGCTAAAGAAAGAAATTGGTGCCTCAATTTTCTGATCATTGAGCTGCGTTAAAACTGCAGCATAGGATGTTTTGGTGGCCAAAGTATACAAAGTAAAATCTTTAGAAAAATCAGGGGTATTCAATGCTGGTGCATTAATGATCGCTTGTTTGATTGCCCCAAAGGCTTATTTCTCTTTATGCCCCCATTTGAATACTGAATTCTTCTTGATCATATTTTGCATAGGTAAAACAATTTGAGAAAAATCAGGAATGAATCTTTTTACAAAATTGATTTTCCCAAGAAATGATTGCATGGATTTTTTGTTATGAGGTAAAGAAATAACAGAAATTTCTTTCACTCTATCTGGATCAATATATATACCATCTTTTGACACAACAAATCCTAAGATTTTTCCTTCATCCAAAGTAAAGAAAGATTTCTTTGGATTTAAGGAAATACCAAACCTTCTACATCTTTCAAATATTTTCTTTAAATCATGTAGATGATTGGCTCTCTTTTTTGAAAATACTATTATATCATCAAGATAAATAACAACTAATTTATTGATCAGACCTTTAAATGCTATGTCCATGGCTCTTTGGAAAGTTTCTCCTGCATTTATTAGACCAAAAGGCATTTTCTGATAAGCATAGGTTCCCCATTTTGTTCTGAAAGTTGTTTTCAATCTGTCATTTGGATGACCTAAAACTTGATTATAGCCTGAAAATCCATCAAGAAAGGACATGAGTTCAGAACCAACTACCTTTTGAAGTATCTGTTCCATGGTTGGCAATGGGAAATTGTCTTTTAAACATGCCTTGTTTAAATTTCTAAAATCAATACAGATTCTTATATCACCATTTTTCTTCCTTACAGGTACCATATTGGAAACCCAATTGGAATGCCTTATAGGAAAAATGATTTTGGCTTTTAAAAGTTTATTAAGTTCTAATTTGATTTGACCTTCGATATTTGGATGAATTTTTCTTAACTTCTGTTGAACAGGTTTAATATCAGGAAGCATTGGAATTGTGTGTTGAATAACCGAAGTATCATACGTTTTTAAATCATCATAATTCCAAGCAAAAACATTTTTATATTTGTTCAGAATTTTAATGAAAGCATTCCTTTCCTCTGGAGTTAATTTGAGTCTTAAATTAACATTTTGAGGATTAGAGTCAGAACCAAGATTTACTAATTCAAACTTCAAAGTGGAACTTTGAATTTTAGCATTGGTAACTTTCTTGAATCTGTCTTTTATATCATATAAGTCCTCCAATTTAACAACAGATTTCGGAATGGGATTTTCATTATCTTTTGAGGAATTTGCAAATCATGATCATCCTCATCAATAATTTGTTCATCATATGATTTCTCTGAAGTCATGAAATTTAAAATATCTTGATCATGGTAAAATACTCTCCAATTTGTAATATTATCTGGAACAGATGGGCGAAAAATCAATTCCAGTGAAAATCTGTCAGGACTGCAATCTTCAGCAGGAAGGAGTTTAGATGCAACATTAGCTAACAAATCAGTTGATGTATTTTGATTCCTAGGAATAGAAGAAATATTGAATGCTAGAAAATGAGTGGCAAGATCTTGCACTAGGGTTTGATAGTGTTTAAGATGACCTGAAAGGCAATGAATAGTATTCCTAACTTGTTTTATGACAATTTCGGAATCACCAAAGACTTTCAAGTATTTAACATCTAACCCTATAGCTTTATAAAGTCCTTGAATTAAGGCTTCATATTCTGCAGTATTGTTCGTACACTCAAATTCTAACCTACATGATAGCATGGTTTTCTCTCTATTTGGATCAATTAAGATGCATCCTGCTCCAGCTCCATCACTAGATTTTGATCCATCAAAATATAATGACCAAAATAAAGAATTATCTATTGGTTTGTCTACAATTGTATCAGAAATATTTACAATTCTAGAAGAATCAGACTGTGAAAAATTTTCTATTTGAGAAACAAAAGTATTTACAGAAAAGGGTGATTGTGGTGCTTTGAAGTTCCCAAGGAATGATTCAACAGAATAACCTCCAAGAATATTGTTGTTGAAAACCACAGGTTCATTTGATTGTTCAAATTCAGTAATGGTGTGCATCATATGCTTTTCTCGTTCAACTTTGATTTGATTTGGTTTCCCTTTGTAAGGAAGCCACATATGTGAATAATCAGTTGCGATATAACCATTAAGTTTTGCAGACCAGTCCCTGCTTAAGACTAATCCATAGAATTCAGGAATATCTGCGATCAAGATATCAATTCTTTGGACAATCCTAGGATCGGAAGCTAGTCGGATAGTAACCGAATTGATTTCTCCTACAACTTGAACTTTAGAGCGATCCAATTGAACAATATGAACTGCCGATTTTTGTGGTTCGATGTTCAATTTGGCACAAATAGAAGTAGGCATTATATTCGAGGATGCTCCAGAATCGATTAAACAATTATGCAGATTTTTATTGTACATTTCATAAGTCAAAAGAAAAGGAGGAGTCTGAGAATTTGATCTTTCTCCAATGAGTACAATATCAGTAGCATCTACCTTATCTGGTGGTTTACCAGTCCCTTTAGCTGCTTTTGCAACTACACCACTTGGTAAAGGAGCAATTGGTGTAGCATTTAATTCTTTTAATAGCAACTTCTACTGGTGTTTTAGTTTGCTGAGTTCATGTAAGGAAATATTTGCTTTAGTCTTTTTCATGTCTTCAACAATGCTATATTCCATAGGATCTGATACCACCAAAGTCTTTGATGTCAATGTAAGAGGGTTAGAAGAAGATGGCTGATTTTGAGTAGGTAACGGAGAAGTTTTCTTTGCAGGAGATTTGTCTTTGGTACTTGGAGTTGTAGTTTTCTCTTTAGGAACTGTTTGTACAGACTCCAATGTAGATTTACTCCTAGTACTTACAGGCATGACTTCTTGATCTACCTCACTATCAGAATTAGGGAGAATAAAATCCCACATTCCATGCAATTCAACTATTTCTTCATTCTCTTCTTCTTCATCTGATACTAGAGATGTATCTTCTTCTTCTTCTTCTTTTGATTCTGCGTTAGAGATTGAATTGGGAGGTTTATATTCAACTTGATTTCTTTTGAAATTTCGGAATGGTTTTTTGGTAGAAGTTTCAGCTACTTGTTTTTTTATTTCAATCATTTCATTCGACATGGTTTTAAGAACTTTCTGTAAACCTTCCATGTCGTATGGGTCTTTGGCCTTTTTCCTTGAATCATCTTTGAAGCTGACCTTCTTGGATTTCCTTTCCTCAATAGCATTTTTCTTTTCTAGAGAAATAATTCGTTTTCTACAGCAATAGCCTCTTTCATATTTTCGGCTAACATAGGTTTTGCAGCTCTATCTACAAAAATTGCTATGTTTGAGGGCAAAGCAGTTATGTACCATTCACTTCTGACTTGTTCACTAGGCCTTGAATTTGTGTGGATTTTGTTCAAGAGTTTGTTGAATCTAGTGTTGAAATCTTTAATGGGCTCCTTGGGTTCTGTATTTAAATTTGAGAGATCGTTGATTAAAGTAGCTATTGATCTGTCATCTCCAAATTTGGTTAAAAAATGATCTGCAAAAATGGCCCAACTTGTTATGGATCCTAAAGGTAATGAAAAGTACCAGGATCCTGCTGCCCCTTGAAGAGTATAAGGGAATAGTCTGACTACAACATATTCTTCTATGACTCCATTCAAATTTACAGCCAGCATAAAGTTATTGATGTGCTCTTCAGCTTGAATGTTAAGATTTGGACTGAACTTTGGAAGCCATTTTCCAGGATTTTCAGGTAGATCATGTAAAGGTGTAGGCATGTTGACAGCCCCTGGACTAGCCCATGGTCTCTGTGCCATTATTGTAACAACTGTTGAAGTAGTAGTAGAGACTGTTGGTGTCGAAACAGGAGTGGTTGGAATAGATGATGATTGAGCAGATGATGATTGGGCAGATGATGTGGAAACAACTGCACTTTGTTGAGTTTGGGTTTCAGAAACAGGTGATTGAATATGAGATGAAGAACTTATATCACTTTCCGATTCTGATTGAGTTCTTCTTGTCTTGACTCTACTAGGTAAAGGGAATTCTTTCGGAGAAATACCAAGTTTTTCACTTTGAAGCCTAGTAAGAGGTTTTGAAGAAACAAATTTTGAGGTTACACTACCTTCAGATATTTCAGACTCATCTAGAGATAATGAGAATCCTTTCAATTTATGAATTAAATCTTGTACTTCAGGAGACTCAGGATTTTGGTTGTCTAATTGTTTTGAGATTTTGGTAGTGGGTGTCTGAATATTCTTCTCAATTCCTTCTCTAGGATTTTGAATTTCAGAAGAAATTGAAGAAGTTAATGAGGGTGTTTTTCTCTCAGAATGGCCTGTGGATAAAGATTCACTTGCCATTCATAGCTCAGGCCCTCCTTCTAGCGCCAAAAATGTTGAAGCCTAGAAAATCTCTGCTTCAAACATTGGGGAAAACCATCCGGTCGGGACCTTAGGACAGCTCCTTATCCGTTTGATATGGTGGCTCCGACTGGATTGAAAGGACCAGTTTCCTTATAACTAATGGGTTGGGGATGATTTGGATGAATGAAAATGAGACTAAATTGACTGAAATAAAACTATCTAATTTAAACTAAATACTGATAAAGAAATTCTAAAACTAACCCGAGCAATCATATGTGAATACAACTTAAAATTATTCCAATTTAACAATAACCATAAAAATGTATTAAAGTTTAATTGAAATTATGCAGTAACAAATAAAGATAACTTTGTTTAAGAAATTAAATAGATTTATATTAGCATATTGTATTCATCATTGTATATCATCTACATATACTTATGAAAGATAACATTTCAATTATACTAAAAAATGATATATAAAGAAACGTTGTGAAAATCATATATATATATATATATATATATATATATATATATGATAGCAAATTTTAAAGCGAATATCATAAGACAAAAGAAATCAATAGTGAACAGATAAAAATACCTTATCCATTTTGAAGGCTTTCAAATGAACTCTGATACTCAAATCTAGTAATTCTGGTGTAAAATCAAATCCAAGGTACAGAAATGCAACACTTTAAAGATAATTCCGCATAAAATCACCAGATGTGATCCTTTATAAAATATAAGAGCCAGTGGAGTACAGAAATGTAATTTCCAAGTCAAAAATATTACAACTCAGGACCCTTCTCTAAATGCATGAGAAGGGTTTAAATACTACTAGCTAAATCTAAAAATAGTTTATTACAAAAATTAAGGATTCGGTTTAAATGACCATCCTTTTCCTAGGCAAAAATACAGTAAAACTAAAACTAAATCTAAAAATAAAGACTATTAAGTAACTACTTATGAACTTGATCTTTAAACTTGCAAGTATCCAGCATTGTTTTGAGAAGAGGTGGTTGGCCGACTTTAGATTTCAACTGTCCTGAAAAGACAGAATCGACAAGTGTAGGCGCAATCTTCTCAGCAGAATTAATGATGTAATTAAGCGCACTGTGTTGACTTTGTGGTTTCACTAGATATGTCCAGTAAGAATCCCAGTTTAATCTTGTCAAACCTTGGATTGATTTTTATTTTTCTTCCGCCTTTTGTCTCCATTCTGTTTGCAGTTGATGCGCCTGTGGAAGATATCTCGGAATAGTTTCTGAAATCAAATTTTCTTTGTGAAAATTCTCATTTACACAATCAGTAAGACTGCTTGCTGCTGTAGCCGACTCCTCTGTTGCTTTCTCTGCCCTTCTGATTTGTGCATCCCAGTTATTGAAAAGTATTTCTTTATGGGGCGGAAACATGAAGCTGGGTTACACTTTTGTGAGAATCGGGGGTAGAAATTTTTTTTCGGCAATAGTTCATCCGAACTTGTTTTTAAAGTTCGGCCGAACTCGTGATTCCGTTTAGACTGACGGCTTACTGACGGCGCGGGAAAAAAGAATTTTTGCCGGAGATTGGAAAACTGGCAACTAAAGTTCGGCCGAACTGTTACATTTAAAATAGTTTGGCCGTACTATTTTCTATAAATAAATCGCCCGCGAAGTATTGCGGTTACCGATTTCATTGTTCCCGCGTTCTTTCTCTGTCGCTGTTGCACCTCGTCACCGCGCCGGTGTCCCTGTCACTGCAGCTTCTCGTCGCCGCGCTCTTCATTCCACGGGTATGTCACTTTCTATGCAGCTTTGAACACATGTATAAGCTAGTCTTGTAACACTGTAAATTGATTAGAGCTAACTTAATTTCACTTTGATTAGGACTTTTCTCTTCCATGCAATTTCCTTTTGAACTTTACACAAAATATTAGGCATCATGCCGATAATTAAATGTAAGAAAACATGATCGTTTCTATGATATCTTATGTTCTACCTTTTGGAACTCTCAAATATAAATAGGGTCCCTTCTATACCTTCATATGTTTAGATTTGGATTAGACCACTTCTGAGAAATGCTATTGTATTTTCTTATGAAATGATTTTGTCAGAAAATATGGTGGAGGTTTTACAAACGATTTGTAAAATTAAGTATGATAGACGAACATTTGAAGAACTCCTATACGTAGATATTCCTTGTGAAATACTACCACATTTTGTTACAGTATGAAAAAGTAATACAGGTTGGTCAATTCCATATTCAAGAAACTTCGTGTTGTACATGATGGTCAACTCTAGATTTTTTTTTTCTTCAGACCTTAAGGTTAGATTTTGCATGGTTTCTTCTTTTTCTCACTCAAAAATTTTCAAAGTCAAAAGTATATCAATGAATGAGAGAAATCTCAAATTAAGCTTTCAATGACTCAACGAATAGTTCAATTTGTGCTGTTTAATTTACAAACGAATATTACATCATGGAAGTTGTTTAATTACTGAGTTTTTACCAATTATACATTGAACAAAAGCTTGAAAAGGGTTTCTATTATGCTATCTGAGATGGATCTTATAATATCTTATAATCTGGTTATGTTTGTTGTGATGCTACATAAAAATTTTCAATAACGTTATGACTCCAAATTCAGGCTTCTGTGATCCATACTTGCAGATTTCCATTGATCCATACTTGCAGACTTCCATTGAATACTTGCAGATTTTTTTATTTTAATCAAATTAAGATACTGTTTCTTTTTTTTCTTGAAAATACAGGTATCTGTTCTCCATGTACTTATCTGACAGGGTCCAACAATACCTTTCTGTACTGCAATGATCTTCCCACAGGTCTAATTGTACTCGCTCAAAAATAGAAATGCCATCTATTTTTTATTACCATAAAGAGATCACAATCTATCTTCTTAAGGGTGTATGCCTACAAAGAATTTTACGACAACATATTGCACTTCTTAATTCTTTATAAAACTAGATTTTTTTTACTCAAGATAATCTTAATTGACATAATTTTGTTTGATTTATTAAGATTTAAACCTTGAATTTTGGGTTTACTTAATACTTCAGAACACAGGGAACACCAATTAAACTACCCCTGTGAGCTTCAAAAATACCATTTTAAAAGAAATAATAAAAGATATATTTAAATCCCCTAAATATTCAATCATGGAACTTTTATGTCAAAAGAAAGATATCAAAATATGGAATGCCAAAAATTTTATGAAGAAAATGTTTAAGAAACCAATAGAATATACTGGGTTAATGTAGGTTAGAAAGCTCACTTGCTCTGAAAGAATAGACCTCAACTTGTTTGCATGCATTGCTTTGTGTAGCTCTATGCGCTTCAGTATAACTGAGTCTTGCAGTTCTGAAATTTTTGTCCATGCATCGTAAAGCATTTTCTGTTCCAAATATTAAAGCTCAAGCTTCACTTTTGTTCCTAAGCTTAGTTAAATTTGCAAATTATATTAAAAATAAAAAACTAAACATTTAAGTAAATTTATAGAAGAATTATATACATATATTCAATGTTACAAGCATCAAAAAGTTTAAAAGAATTTTTGAAAAAAACTTTACACCCCAAATCTTAAACTGTGTAAGAAAGAAACTTATAATTTCAATGTTCTTATTCAGAAATTTTCATTGAATGTTTAAAGTTCCATTTTCTTTTTCTTTCAACTATGTTGAATTTAGTTTTTAGTTATATTTTTAATGTTGGAGAAAATAAATATTTATTTCATGTGTAATTAGATTAGTGATTTCATGTGTTAGGGTTGTGGATTCAGGCATTGAAACAACACACCATGATATTTTAAATTTAAAAATGATGGTTTGAGTCCTAGGTAGCTTAGAATCCTACTTGTTTTCAAAATAAGGATGCACTCCCATTTGATTCTCACGAATAGGTTGTAATCATGAGGCTCTCGCTCAAGAGTGGACCTTCGCAAAATCTTGTGACATCTTGTCACAAACAAAACCATCAAACTGAAAACACATCATGCAAGAAACATAGCTCGCTGACATATCATTTTTCTCCTTCAAAGAAAAAAAAATTCACATCATGTGAATATCTCCATGTACTCTTACATATTGGTGTAAAAAACCATCAACCAAACACAAGTCGACAAAACATGCCTCTTCAAACAACTGACTCTCAAGTCAAATAATAGAGCTCATGTACAAATTTCCATATTTGTTGCATTTAAGTGAGTCAACATAACTCTACTTTCAACATATTGCTTCATGCAACATGCACCATACTTTCAATTTGCAAAGAAATTCATGAAACATCAAAATAAATGCTAGGCCTTAATTGGATAAGAAATCTAACCATCTGTTAGCAAACCATTTCAATGGCGCTTCTTTTAGTTGCACTTCATCATGTGAATCATCTTGACCCTCATCGATTATGAAATCCTCTTTTCCATTCTTGTCATTATGTCATTCCACCTTCTTCAAATGTTGTGGATGACTGGTTGGATACAAAGTCCAACACTTGTCCAAC
The DNA here is from genome assembly GCA_034641835.2 of Pinus albicaulis. NCBI lineage: Eukaryota > Viridiplantae > Streptophyta > Pinopsida > Pinales > Pinaceae > Pinus > Pinus albicaulis. Next base: position 450,590,948 of record CM076578.1, read on the forward strand.
ATCTAGAAACATTATGATTATTCAAACCACAAAAGGAACATGCAAGTTCTTTTCCAAATCCTATGTGAATATTTACCATATTTATCATAATCAAAAGCAATTTGATTAGAGGCAAATTTATACCTTGAACATTCATCGTTGTCGCCTTCTTGAGGAGGTGAATTTGATGAGGTAGTGGCTCTCCTCTAAATACTAGCAATGAATTCAATGACTCTAGAGCTTTCAACATCCTCTTCTTTTACATTCTCATTAGCTGCATGATTATTAACATCTTCTTGCAAAGTGGGTGTCAAACTTTTCCATTCAACATGAATACAAACTTTACAAGCTTGATGCACCCCTTTCATGTATTTAAAAAGATTACCTGTGTTGGGAGTGGCATTTTACAACTTTGGAAAGCATTTGGTTCCACATTCATTCCTCCGGTAGACGCTGTCTTGTAGATACCATACATTTGTCTAAGGTGAAAATCATACAAGAAGAGCTTCATTCCGGGCTTCACCTTTTCTACAAGCTCCTTTTTGGTTGGTGGCAACCAAAACACTTTGTATCGGAAACACTCTTGCTTTGTTTGAAAATTACACATAAAAATCAAGCCGGCAAACTTATCTTTGCCACTACCATCTTCCTTGTTTGCTTCCTTGCTGCCTTGTTTTTTCTTCTTATTTTGATCAACCTTTGACACAACAGGGTCAGATAAACCCTTGGGTTTGTTCTCTGTCTCTATTTTAACAGTCTTATCCAAAACATTAACCTTTGACACAACAGGGTCAGATAAACCCTTGGGTTTGTGGTATGTCTCTATTTTAACAATCTTATCAACAGCATTAGTTGGTGCTGCATCCTGCAACATATATCCATAGATTTGTTTCAGGAATTTGTAATCTTCCTTAGACTATCCGCAATTTTCTTCACACTATATGCAATTTGCTTCATACTATACTATCCGCAATATGCTTCAAAGATGACCGAACAATAGATCCACACTATTTTCAAACTCTTTAAACTTCACACTGAAAGCCCATCAACATATTCGTACTGAATCTTACAAGAATCTGTAAACTGTTTTCAGATATTGCCGAGTTATTCCTTATTAAAAGAGCCATAGACAAGGTATATAAATATAGATAGAATTACTTCCTTTTAGGCCGACCAACACTTTGCCATGTAGGCTGATTTGTAACACATCATAATAGTTCGATTTTTCAACGTTGATGTAGAGCTGAAATAAACCATTGGTTCATGTTTTCTTTGACTAGGTTTGGGTTTCTGGCTGAATATATATGGACATTTTTGTCTAGTTAAATACCCTTTTGTTTGCAAGATTGATTTATCTTTTAAGATTTTGCATTTGTGTGTTGTATGTATCAAAGATATCTATTCCCAGTTTTTCTATGCACAAACAATTAAATCTAGTTTAATATTATTGTTTGCTAGAAGTTAGTTTATGTTTTAAAAATGTTCAGTGTTGTATGTAGCAAAATGTTCTACAAGGTGGCCTTTCTTATGGCAATGAGTAATAAACAATTTCAACTTATTTTCAACATCATTTTCCTTTTCCAATAGGCCTTTGACTTTTTGCCTCATTTATTTAGAAAGTTTCATGTGCATGGATATCTTCTTCCAACATTTATAAAAATTATGATTAAATTCAAACCACAAAAGGAACATGCAAGTTCTTTTCTATATCTTATTTGAATATTTACCATGTTTATCATAATCAAAAGCAATTTGATTAGAGGCAAATTTATACCTTGAACATTCACTATTGTTGCCTTCTTGAGGAGGTGAATTTTACATGAGGTAGTGGCTCTCCTTTGAATACTAGCAATGAATTCAATGACTCTAGAGCTTTCAACATCTTCTTCTTTTACATTCTCATTAGCTGCATGATTATTAACATCTTCTTGCAAAGTGGGTGTCAAAATTTTCCATTCATCATGAACACAAACTTCACAAGCTTGAGGTAATGAACACGAAATAAAATTCCTTCTTGGAACAACTTCATGTGCCTCCTTGGATTTGGAGCATTTTCCATGTTTTCCATAACCAAGACCCAAATAATTAGGCCCTTCTTGAAGAACATTTGGCTCAACTATGCCTTGTACTCAACTATGCCTTGTACATGCTTGCCTTTAAAACCCTTTACTTTCATAGCACATTTTCATCAAAAATTTGGACCTTATTCCTCTAATGTCTCTCAAAAGCACATACACATTCATTTTCAGAGGAAATTGAAGACAGAAACCAATAGCTAATTCTTCTAACTAACCTTGACTAAAATGAGCTAAATTGTACTTTGATACAAACTTGATTTGAATATGGACAAACTAGTTTTGTTGGGGAAGGGGTTTATGTGTCAAGCTTTAAGTGTATTTTGTGAGAAATTTATGAGTTAATTAGATTTTAAAACTCATGTTTACACATTTATAAAATGCAAAATTTTTAATTCTAGGAAAATCTTTTCCCTCAATCCAAATTCTGATCATTGGACATGTAAGAGGAAGAAGGAGGGAATTCACTTTTCAAATTCTAGACCTTGTCTAGACCTCCTAGTGGCCAAGTATTTAACCTAGCGTGATAGCCAACTAGGTGTAAGATTTGACTCTGTCCAACACTTGTCCACAAGGTGACCTTTCTTATGGCAATGAGTAATAAACAATTGCATCTTATTTTCAGCATCATTTTCCTTGTCCAATGGACCTTTGACTTTTTGCCTCATTTATTTAGAAAGTTTCAATGTGTATGGATATCTTCTTCCAACATCTATAAACATTATGATTATTAAAACCACAAAAGGAACATGTGCAAGTTCTTTTATATATCTTATGCACGAATATTTACCATGTTTATCATAATCAAAAGCAATTTGATTAAACACAAATTTATACCTTGAACATTCACCATTGCCTCCTTCTTGAGGAGGTGAATTTGATGAGGTAGTGGCTCTCCTTTGAATACTAGCAATGAATTCAATGACTAGATAGAGCTTTAAACATCCTCTTATTTTACATTCTCATTAGCTGCATGTTTATTAACATCTTCTTTCAAAGTGGGTGTCAAACTTTTCCATTCATCATGAACACAAACTTCACAAGCTTGAGGTAATGAACACGAAATAAAATTCCTTCTTGGAACAACTTCATGTGCCTCATTTATCTCATGGGCCTTCAACTTAAATTATATATGTAGCATAATACATTAAGCTATAGGAGATAAATCAAAGAAGCATTTGTTCATGTAAATTAAACATGTGTAATAATTATGTCCTCATTTAATATGTACAATATGTTTGGTTGAATCCACATGAAAAACAAGACTCCCAACCATGAGAAGAGGAAATTACATCCTATTTCTCCCCCCTAGCACAATTACCAGTACAGTTAGAATTTAACAGCCCCAAACTGGATTTTACTCTTAGGTACTGGAACCTATACAAAGGTTTGACCTGGAAACATAGTTTTTCCTTAGGTTTCTCCACTGGTTCTATGTCCAACTCGGATAACCTACAGTTCAATATCCTGCTTTTAATTTTTTATATCCCCTCTTGGATAACCATAATATCTTGAAATGGAGCTAGCCAACTCAAATATAGTATTGCAAATCCCTGGCTAAGTTAGATGAGGAAATTACATATGGTCTTGAATGAGCATTTGGACTCTTTAGATATGCATACCAATTATGTTCATATAACACAAAAAATAGATGATTCAATACAAATGTCACATAGAAGTCATATTTATCTCATGGGCCTTCAACTTAAATTATATATCTAGCATTACATTAAGCTATAGGAGATAAATCAAAGAAGCATTTGAATGTAAATTAAACATGTGTAATAATTATGTCCTCATTTAATATGTACAATATGTTTGGTTTAATCCAAATGAAAAACAAGACCCCCAAACGTGAGAAGAGGAAATTACATCCTATTTCTCCCCCCTAGCACAATTACCAGTACAGTTAGAATTTAACAGCCCCAAACTGGATTTTACTCTCAGGTACTGGAACCTCTACAAAGGTTCAACCTGGAAACATAGTTTTTCCTTAGGTTTCTCCACTGGTTCTATGTCTAACTTGGATAACCTACAGTTCAATATCCTTCTTTTCATTTTTTATATCCCCTCTTGGATAACCATAATATCTTGAAATGGAGCTAGCCAACTCAAATATAGTATTGCAAATCCCTGGCTAAGTTAGATGAGGATTACATATGGTCTTGAATGAGCATTTGGAATTTTTAGATATATATATAAAGATTCCAAAAGCTCATTCAAGACCATATGTAATACATATTAAAGTAATTCTCATTTTTCTCCTTCAAAGAAAAAAAATTCACATCATGTGAATATCTCCATGTACTCTTACATATTGGTGTACAAAACCATCAACCAAACACAAATTGACAAAACATGCCTCTTCAAACAACTGACTCTCAAGTCAAATAGTAGAGCTCAGGTACAAATTTCCATATTTTTTGCATTTAAGTGTGTCAACATAACTCTACTTTCAACATCTTGCTTCATGCAACATGCACTATACTTTGAATTTGCAAAGAAATTCAAGAAACATCAAAATACATTTTTGCCTCTAGTGTTTACTTCTACAAGTTCTATAGGCAGAGTCTGTAAAGGGCCAGGTAGCCTCTAGATCTCATCTTTTATGAAAGGTGACATATCTAGTAAATTCCCCTACAGTCAATCTCTGGAATGGATCTAAATAGAAATTCTTCATTTTAATATCCGTAAAACACAACTACTTTAAGGTAAACTATGTACATGTGTCATTTCTTCCACAAACTAAAGTGTATAAGTAGGAAATTTTATACCAAGTGTGCTCCCACCATGTAAAGCGCAATTTGGTGAGCTTATCTTTTTTATAATATCTTTTTCGATTAAATTTAGTTTCACACATGATCAATTATTGCTTTGAAAGTTGTGTTCTACATAATTTGTGTACACTAAATTAAAAATTGATTTTTTGAAATCTATTTTGTGAATGTCGACCAATAGATATATATCATGGAGGATGAAAGACAAAGATCAGCCGAATCCCATATGGAGGTTCAGGGATCGGAGGATGTTCACGGTATTTAAATATAATCTTAAATCTCCATACATGTGTGTACATATGGAATTGATTTTTTTATTAACTTTGTGAGTGAAATTAGTTAATAAGTTTCATATTTTAAATTTTAGGAGGCAAGAGGAGAAGGGTTTCTACTCCATCCATGGAGCGTGGCCAAGGTTCAACCGGTCGAGGTATGAGTGGTAGCAGGTTGCGGGAAGGGGTGATATTTATTCCCCCGAAAGCCAATCAACAGCTGTTGGTTCTCAACAGGGTCACTGTGGGTCTGGTTCTCAACAGCGTCATTCTAGGGTTGGTTCTCAGCAGGGTCATGTTGGAGATGATGTTAACCAACAACATCAAGGTTGACATCAATTTCAATATTTTTTCATTAAATTTGTGCAACTTTTTTTACACGTGTTTTTTCTAATATACGAAATTTTATATATATTGATGCAGAGGCTGAAAATGTTCGAGCCAGTGGTCAAAATATACGCAGGGAAACGCGCTACATTCAAGAAGAAGGCTGTCAACCCAGCACAACTTATCCGGCTGAGATTGCTAATATACCATGGGAAACGAACATGGCGGAATGCACCTTACAAAGGTGTCAAAGCCTTCATGCAAAATTGCAAAGAGATCTCGAGGCTTTGTCTCTACCTGCTGAGAGTAGACAAAGCCTTGAAATAGTTACAAATTCATTGGGTGAAATGGTAAAGGTGTACAGAAATTTGGGGCCAACGACTGATTCGTTTGTAGAACTGATGAGAAAGAGAAAAGAAACAGTGATAGGTCCCGATAAATGGCATGACATAAAACAAAGAGTTACAAGAGCAGATGCCAAGTCAATGTTTAATTATAAGGAAGGGCCAAAAAGAAAAATGTTGAAGGTGCAGTATTTCAAGCACCCAGACAAAGCTGCTTACTTGTATGATCGACATCTTGCGGCCTTTGGAAGGCTTCCATGGAACGATGAGGTTCCTGTTTATTTTGCACAAATGTTTTATGAAGAATTTTTTTTGGGTATGAAACCCGACTACAATGACCTTCCTTCAGAATTTTTTGGCCCGGGGAGAGGTCGATTATATCAACGTAAGGGTGCTAAGCGAGATGTGGAGTTGCCTCGCCCTGAGCCGCCATTGGTGAGTCGATCGTTTAGAGTCTCCTGCGATCGGAAGATGGATCACGACTTCTCAAATAAGTCTGTAAAGAAGAGATGTTATGATGCGACGACATTCATAGCCCAGTTGAGTGGTCGATGTTATTTAAATCGACAAAGAGCACGTGAAAATGCAGGTGCCAATTTTGTTTATCATACAGATGAGGAGATTTACAACATGAATGTTGAAGATCTCCGAACATACGCAATAAATTGTCGCAATGGTCTGCAAGACCTAATTTTTCGTGAGGAAGAGGGCACCGGAACGGTATGTGTTAGTGACCTTAGGGTTTGAAATTATATCTACATATACATGTGTACAATTTGTAATAAATACATGTGTATGTACATGTATACATTTATTTGTATGTGTACATTAATCTAACAAAAATGTATGGGTCCTCTATGTTAAAACACCATTTGCAGTTCTGGGCAGCAGTCATGGTGTGAAAATGTTAATATTACGTTCGGGACCTCGCGGCTCCAACGATGCGAGATGGGTCTAACCATCATAAATATAATGCTTTTGTATGTTAGTGTTTTTGCATTGACTCTAAAATAAATAATTGTTGCCACACATGCACATGTATGTATATATATAATTTGATAAAATGTTTTTAACGAATGCAGGTCGTCGATGTTTTCGGGATGGCGGTACCTTCTTCTTCCTTAGGAATGTGCCGCCACTTCATTGGGAGATGTACAAGTATGGACAATTTTTCACAAGTTCAAAATTTATGTTACCTCAAAAAGTTCCATTAAAAATTGAGATATATAGAGAGAGAGATCTATATTTTGAGTTATTTATAATTTTTTGAATTTAGGTTCCTATAGAAGATTTTTTTAATCCGAGGACTCTAGCGACGGAGATAGGAACATCCACAGCATTTGAACAAGTTGTCTTTAGTTCTTTTTTTTAATATTATTGAAAATAAGTTTATATATGTACACGTGCATTTTCATTTGAAAGTTTTTAATTTATATAAATTATATATATATATATATATATATATATATTTAACTGTACATGTATATTGTACAGTTTACCACTGCAGATGTTTCTATGGCAGAACATGTTCATCAAATGGAGAGGGAACCTTACGAGGTATTGCATGACTTTTTTGTTATATTTTGTTTTTTACATGAAGTTCTAGATATATATATTCTCATTCATTTTTAAAACTTCAAATTTTAATGTTCAAGTACATGTGCATTGTGTATGTAGGTTTCCTATTCACAGGATAGGGCGCTACCCAAGACCCAGACGCTAGATCCTCCATTTGATGGACAAGATTTACATTAGATTTGATTTCAAAATTTAGATGGTTTTAAAATTTGTTAAACTTGATACAGTTTGATACTTGTGAGATTTACAATTTTTGGACATATTTTATTACATTGTTATTATATAATTTGTTTATTTAATTTTTGGATGGTTTTAGTACTTTTGGCATGTGAATGTGAAGTAATGTTGTCATCTGAACTACATTTGGCATGTGATATTTAATGTTAAATGTTTTTGTTGGATAGTTGAAGTATAATTGGCATGGCATCAAGTTTTAAACTATGAATGATAGAATGTGAACCCATTTTCACACTGTGGTAAATTGAAATGTTATTTATAACAAGACAATCCCCATTGATTTCATTGTATATGTTGAGTTCTGATTTGATATAATTGCATGTATGATGGTACATTACTTGTAAAGTCATTGGATTAATAGTGTTCATTGATTTCAGTGTAAGCGCAAAAAATTATTGACAATGTAGAACGATTTTGTGTTATAATAATTAAACCTAATAATATTGGAGAGCAAGAGAGACTTGAGGTATGGTGTTTACTACAAGAGTTCGAGCTAAATATTTAAATGGTTTACCTATGTGTTGATTTCTGATTTGATATAATTTCATGTATGATGGTACATTACTTGTAAAGTCATTGGATTAATAGTGTTCATTGATTTCAGTGTAAGCGCAAAAAATTATTGACAATGTAGAGCGATTTTTGTGTTATAATAATTAAACCTAATAATATTGGAGAGCAAGAGAGACTTGAGGTATGGTGTTTACTACAAGAGTTCGAGCTAAATATTTTAATGGTTTGTACCTATGTGTTGATTTCTAATTTGATATAATTGCATGTATGATGGTACATTACTTGTAAAGTCATTGGATTAATAGTGTTCATTGATTTCAGTGTAAGCGCAAAAAATTATTGACAATGTAGAACGATTTTTGTGTTATAATAATTAAACCTAATAATATTGGAGAGAAAGAGAGACTTGAGGTATGGTGTTTACTACAAGAGTTCGAGCTAAATATTTAAATGGTTTGTACCTATGTGTTGATTTCTGATTTGATATAATTGCATGTATGATGGTACATTACTTGTAAAGTCATTGGATTAATAGTGTTCATTGATTTTAGTGTAAGCACAAAAAATTATTGACAATGTAGAACGATTTTTGCGTTATAATAATTAAACCTAATAATATTGGAGAGCAAGAGAGATAGGTTTAAATTCCACATGATAACGGCAACAACAAGTGTCACGTACGGTGATAGGTTTTACATACCATGGTTTTTGTTGAACAAAAGCACTAAGTGAAACATGAATTTGACGATTCTCTTCTTTGAACTTGTTGAATAAATCTATTTGAGTGGTTTCCAAGAGATGTTTTTCATGTTCTTAAAATTATTGATTTAAATTACTTCTTCACTATTGCATCACATGTCTTGAGTCCCGGTGGCTCATGGTGTTCTTCCAATATTCATATATTATTTTTTCAACATTTTCTCCAAGTCTATCTTTGTATGGTTGCCTACAAATAGCTCTCCAACAAGCGAGTTCATCATTTACATCTATTTGCAGTCGAAATTTTCGATGTTTGTGCAGAGTTTTTCGTGAGGTTCCCAGTGCTCGTGCCATAGATGTTATCAAGCGATTCTCTTGAGTACTTGGTGAAATCAAAATAGTCTGTATTCCTCTACGTATATTTGAAACATCTTTATCTCTAGATCTCTTAATTGACTCTATAGCACTACTCATATTTTTATCACCTCTTCTTTCATTTTTTTATCTTTGGTTGATTTTCGAATACCCAATAGTGTCGTCGCTTCTTTTAATTTCCTTGATGATAGGAGACCTTTCAACATTTGAGCTTGAACTGTCACTTGCTCATTTTTGAAATACTTTTCAAAAAATTTATCGACACGATATCGTATAACATGGTCAGGTTTTTTATCTCCATATGTGTGAGTGTCGACATTTTCTAACATCTCATTATCGATAGTGATTTCATTTGTACATATTCGAAAAAATAGTACATATTCAATAAATCACTAAATTAATAAATATGTCAATAAATATTAGGAAAATTTTAAATATATCAATAGATCATAATATTTACATTTACATACCCGATTCAATTTCCGCTTGAGGTTGATTTTCTTCTTCAATATTTTAAGGAGTATCTCTGTGTGTTTACATTAAACAAAATATTTTTCAAACTAGTCCATCAAATAAAAATTAAGCTTCACATTTTACATTGGGAAAACTTTAAAAATATATAAATAGATCATAATATTTACATTTACATATCTGCTTCAATTTCTGCTTGAGGTTGATTTTCTTCTTCAATATTTTGATGAGTATCTCTGTCTGTTTACATCAAACAAAATATTTTTCAAACTAGTTCATCAAATAAAAAATAAGCTTCACATTTTACATTAGGAAAATTTTAAATATATATCAATAGATCATAATATTTACATTTACATACCTGCTTCAATTTCTGCTTGAAGTTGATTTTCCTCTTCAATATTTGAGAGGGCTTCTAACTTTCTTTTGTGATATTGTCTCGTCTCTTCTCTACGTGCCTCAGGGTCTCTTTTTCGATCATATTTTCTCGCACAAGTTCTTCGATTTCCCATGATAATAGGGTATGAAGTTCAAAAAATTTCCTTCAAAAAATTAGACTAACTCAATTATAAAAAATATCACAAAAGATTTAATTTAAAAAAAATTAAAAAAAAATTAAGTGTAAATTTTTTGTAAAAAATACGTAATCCAATCCAAAACACACACTTTAAAAAACACAAAACACGTACATACCTCCAAGAAAAATCACACCACCTCCAAGAAATGTCTTCCAAAAAAATTCTTTAAATCCAAAATTGTAAAATCAATTTGCTTCCAAGAAATGCTCTTAAACCCAATTCTTTAAACCCAAACTTTGAAGAAAAGTTTTTGAACAAAGAAGCTCAAAATATTTATTTCAACACAAAACACGTACATACCTCCAAGAAAAATCACGTCGCCTCCAAAAAATGTCTTCCAAAAAAGTTCTTTAAACCCAAAATTTGAAGAAAAGTTTTTGAACCCAAACCAAGTCTTTGTAAAATGCGATGAAGTGCGAAATGTCCGAAATTTGTGAATCATTTCGCGGCAATTTATATTGATGCGAAATGTGTTTTATAAAGGGCTCCTGAGCTTTCCGACAGCCAGGAGAGTTACAATAGTTGACCGAGCGGGAGAAGAAGTTGATTCGAACTAAGTGAAGGCGTTAAATTTAGCATTTATAAGCGAGAGAAACATAGTTGAAGTAGAACAAACTGAAACAAAATTACGCTACTTGAGACTCACGAAAATGGTTAACACAGTTGAATTCTTCACAAAGTTGTTAATTAATTGAACCAGACAAGCATTTTTAATTGAATCACTGACCTCAATTTCTGAATTTCATAAACATTTACTAATTTTAATTATTTTTCTAATAAAATAGGTGCAAACAATTTTTGAGGGTCATTGTGATTCAGTGCAATCAAAATTTTGTATCTCCCAAAATACATTGTAAAAAAAATTGAAAAAATTCTGGGGCATTACATTTCAGATTAGTGCGACCCTAATGGGTAGCTTTTAGATTTTTAGTTTATAACTTATATGTTAAGAAATTTCTTGCCACGCGAAACATATCCAAAATACACAGTTTTTCGTATTGGACCACTTCAAAAAATTCTATTAATTATGATATGCATCCATTGGCTTTGTAAATATAACGAAAACAAAGTAGACTCTTTCTATATTGTTGTAACACATTTTGTTTTTTCAAAAACACAAATTTTCAATGAATACAGCATTGCGACATAACATGACTTCTTATGAATCCTTTGATTGTTAAGAAACACACACTCAAAGAAATGTTAAGTTGACATATCAAATCTGCATAATTTTTTTTCAAAAAATAAGTAATAGAAAGCTAACAAAATTTCTCACAACTTTTATTTTTATCGCAAAATGAAATTCTACAAAGAAATTTTTTTATAGTTTGCAGAAAGTTGAAGAACCGAAAAAAATGAAATTTTTTTCTCAAAAAAGGGCAAAAAGTGTAACCCAGCTTCACATTTTCACCCTATGGTTTTCATTAATAATTGGTGCACCAGCTTTTCTTCCTTCCTCTGTATTTTTCCATACCAAATAATCAGTAACTTTTTCATTAATTAAATCATAATCATTTCGTAAATCTATGACATGATTAGTGATCTTATCACTTTCTTGGCAAAAAGAGTTACATTGCAAGATTTTTTGGCATAATACTTCTTCTTGTTGCAGTAGTTGATTGTTCAAAGAAATAGTTTCTGAAATAAATTCTGGAAGCTTAGGATCATCTTTGTGTTGATCTTGGATAATCTGTATTTGTTTCTCTTTATCAACCAAACTTTTTTGATATCCAATTTGCATTTCTTGAAGTTGTTGCTGTAACTTTTCAAGTTTCATCTGTGCTTCATTATTGGCCTGTACCTGTTGCAATTGTTGTTGCAGAACTTGTATCTGTTCTTATTTTTCATTTAATAAGAGTTGTATCTCAAATTCTTTGTCAATAGTTGCGGAAGCATAAGCCCCTGTAATCTGAGATAACTTAGCAAGATTATCAGTAGGCTCTGTGGTAGGATCCTTCCACAAGACATCTAATTGTTTTGCTTCAGTAGCAATTGCACCTTCTAATTTTCTCTTTTTCCTTTGCTTCTTCACTACTGCTTTATACTTCGGGCTGTAGAATACATCTAGAGGAGGAATGTCCTCTACATTAAGTACAATTTCAAAGGAGGGAGTGATAGGTATATGCTCTGTATTTGTCACATTACCGCTTATTCCAGTGCTTAAAACTTTTGTTGTCTGTACAGGTGTTTGTGTAATCTGTCCTTCAACATTAAGTATTTCATTAAAAGTTTCCCATTCTTTGTCTAGTTCAATTGTGACTGACTGTTGTTGTATATTGAGAGGTGGAAGATTTAATTGTGGCGTGGTTGAAGTCAGTTGTTGTGAAAGCTCTTTTGATCCATTCCTTTGTGCATTCCGCCAAATTTGCATGTTCTTTGGCAAAATTCTCCATAAATTGTTTATTATAAGTCGCCTGAGGTTCCAGCAAATGATACATCAGCCTCAAATTTTCCGTAGTGAACGACCCGATGAGCTCTTGATCTGGAGTTCTAAATTACCTGTTTGAAATATTGGTGTTGTCCAGCACCCATTTTACCATGTCTGAATATGGAAGAATTCTTGGTCTTGCTGCTATCCGGTGCAGAAATGAACAAGAAAGGTCTTTAAGGGTTGCTTTAGATGAATTACTTGATCCTGCAGTAGCCGCAACTTGCATCACCCTGGGATTTTCTTCTTCGAGAAAATTATACATTCCTTCCCAGGTGGTTATACCGGCATCCTTATTGCAAGCAGTATTCGCACACAGTGAAGCCATTTCTTTGTTTCCAGGACTTGGAGTCTTCTCTTTCTTTCCCATAATACTCAGTGAATGCTTCGTATAGTCTTTTACTCCTTCGCATCTGCGGTTTTACGAGTTAAGCGAGAGTAATGACATGAGAAAGGTGATGAGATAGTTTTAAATGCAAAAGGAGGATGAAATATATTATTCTAACGGAAACAACCTTTCAATCAAAACAAAATCCTTTTTTATTTATATTTGACAATCCATTCATTAATTCAATCATTTAAGGCGCATAATGAATATTGATTCATGAAAATATTTTCATTGGACAACGAGCTTTTAAGAATCTGCGATATTGCGATCTGCGATTTGCTACGCAATATCGCAATATCGCAATATCGCAAATCGCATTTTTCTCAAAGCGTAACCATCGCAAAATCGCAAAATATTGCAAAATTGTACTATCGCAAAATCGCAAATCGCAAATATAACATATAAAAATTATTCATTTAACATTTTTTCTGCGATATGCGATTTGCGACTAGTATTTTAATGTATAGGCTTTTTGGGATCGCGTTATCGCAATATCGCAAAGTCGCAGTTTAAAAGATTCAGTTTTACAAAAGATATCTACCATTTGCGATGGATGCGCTATTTCTCTCAAAGAAAGATTTTATTGTAATCTATCATAAACTTAAGTGTTTCTTGAGGATTTTCTAAGGAATTTCCCTAAGTTATGATAGAACGTTTTATTTGAAAAGGGAAACAAATACTAATTGATTTCTTTTGGATTTTTTTAACTAAGGGTCCCCATTTTTATTTAGTATTATTACTAATATTAAATAAAAAAGGGGGGTTGTTGCTGGCCACAACAGGTTACAATCTCAATTTTGTATACATAATTTTCTAGACTTCTTCAAAACATGGAAATGTAGATAATTAACCTATCACTCTCGTTTAGGGAACCAAATCCCTTAGTAAGAAAAGACCCATTATGCTCAATTAAAGGTATATTTTCTTGGAGGCAGGATGCCCATGCATCAACTTTTATTGTGCTCAACATTTCTAGGTAGTGTGTGCTAGCATTGGGTCCTCCCATATTCAACTTGAGGGCTTTTTTCCTTCTCCTTTCCGTCCTCCATCCTAGGGGTCCTTGACCCTTCTGTATACGTTGTTGTCTTTTGGGTGAATATGGCAACAAAATGTTTCCATTTCCAATGTATGTGTGAGGTTCGTCGGGCTCAAAGATATAGTGAATGAGTAATTAGATTCATAAGCATAGAGCTCTCCTCCTTCAAATATCAAGTGGCCTCTCATAGTGTAGAAATGATAAAAAATATGGCCAAGCAACGTCAACAAATTGATCATCCTGATGCTTATTGCAACACCCCTACTTGTCCAATTAAATTTCCTTACCCAAAATTAAGTAAGTAAGAGGGTATGACTAATAAATAAAAAATTGGCTCACATGAAAGTATATAAAACAAGGAAATACGAGATATAAACATTTATTTTCCTAATTTGTACTTAGTTAAGTTTGTTGGCCCAACTTAACTCTTAAAATGACCATAAATTCCATGGGGTGATATAGGCATTAAAAACAATAACTATTCGTTATTATTATTCCTTCTTCTTACTACCATGTAAGAGAAGAATGCGGGCACAGTGAATCTGGGGCTAATAGATATTTTAGAAGTGAATCGTGCATGGTCGAGGGATGAGAGGGAGAAAAATTGAAGAGAGACTTCAAGAGAGTAGGAACGGAGATATGTGAATATTTTTGGCAGACTTTAGAGCACATGGAGAAGTGGCACTGTAGAATATTCTATAATGAGTACTATAGAGGTGACGAATAGTGAAAACACCAGGAAGCCTAAGGGTGCCAAATGGTAGAAAAAATCAAGGGGACAGGGTACATGCCTAACTAACTATAGGTGCAGGGAAACACTATAAAAGGTAAGAGTTGAGGATGAGGAGGAGACGGTGGGGAAAAAGGGAGCAATAGGGAGAGAATGAGAAAGGAGAAAAAATAAGAGTTTGGGAAACGTAGGAAGAAATAAAAAGGGAAAAAATTTAGTAGCTAAGGGTGGGATTGAAACATCGGTCAGACAAGAGTGGCAGCCTAGCATTTTTGAGACAACAAAAGAAGGGAGTTTGCAGCGTGACAATTTAGTATTATAAGCCTAAAGAAATCTTATGGTCTCAGGCTCTTGCTATCATTTTCTTTGCAAAGACATTGGCAATAAGTTTATTGTGTTTTATCGAGTTTTCTTACTATATGTTGTATGTGTTTCTCATCAACTCATTGTATCAAGGATTAATGTGTCTACAAATCACAATCCCTCCAAATTATGACTCGATATTCATAACCCTTATGTTTTTTAGTGTTGAGTGAAAATTGTTTGACAAATTTCCTAAAATAATTGGCTTGCATCTGCATAACAGTATTCATGTTGCTAAACGACATTTTCCCTTCAACCATCACTCTTACAAAGTTTAGAAATTTCCCCACTCAATGAGACACATGGTAATTTGGTCATCTTAGGAAGTTCTCTTATGTTCTGTCATATGATTTGGTTACACCAACATCTTCACATTTGGATTCATTTTAGAATAATGTATGCCAACAACACCCATGGATAACGACAGTATGTATCTTTGTGGAAAGCTCCTCTGAATATCCATACAAAAATTATATGCGTGATTAATGAAAGTTATGTTAATTTTAGACAATTGGATATAGTTTTAGTTCAACAGGAGCCCCAGAATAAAGGGGATACATTGGATCGATGTTTAGAATTTTGAATTGGCATTTTTGTGTGTAATGATTTTGAGGAAAAAAATTCTTGTAGAGAGGTTTCTCTCAGTTAATTAACTTAATCAATGAGACAATTTATTTTGATATTAATTTTAATATAATTATATTTGATCTGTTGTTTGATTTTTTTTTATCTGAACATTGTTTTGGGCACCAAGCTTGTGACCAGATTCAGGGAATGGCGATTATCCATCTCTGGAAACCTTCCTGAATAAACCGTTTAGGTTTTATGGGTTGAAATTAAATGTAGTGGTGACATTAGAGGTTATTGATAAGAGGTTTGATAATCCCATATCGTTCTAACTTGGTACATAGGGTGGGTATGGGTCTCTAGAAACCTTGAGAATATTTAGGGTGGATACAACACCTATGGAATCCATGTTGTCTAAAGGGTGGAGATGTTGATATCTGGAGTCTCTTTTTCATCGAAGGGTGGAGACATTGCTCCCTGGAATCCCTTACTGACTATTGGGTGGAGATAAATATCTTCGGAGTCGCATGTGGGTTGTAGGGTGGAGGAAGATTCCCTCTAGAATTCCTACACCAGCCTATAACTAAATACCTTATGCCGATATGGTGAAAGTCATATTATAACTTTGGAATCCCTAACAGTCTAGGCAATGAGACAAATTACACAAGATAGGGGGTGACAGTTGCAGGGTTGGTAACATTTCAATGGTTGGGAGGGGAATTGTTGATTTTGTCCCAATACCCATCTCCGAGTTACATAGTGCTTAGTTCCTTATTAACTATGATTCCCAAACTATGCTTGGATTGATCACAACATACCTATATGTGCATGATTATAATATTGCAGTATTGTGTGTGGAACTTATATTGGTCCTATTTTTTAGAAGTATCTTTCTTTTACCCATTTTTTTCCTAAGCAAGAGGATGACATATATTATGAATATAAATAATATTGTATGGAGATCCCAATTGTTCCTCTTCATTAAATGATAAGTACTCAAACTCTTTTCTTAGGGGATGGGAACTGGATAATTGTGTGAGAAATTGTATAGCAAATCCTTGCAACACCTAGGAAAGTACACCATGAATTTTCCACCAACCTACTGGATATTCGCCACAATTCCCATCACATAAAGCCTCAATTGTGCCAAATTCGCATTATCCACGTGAAAAAATAAGAAGCACAAATTGATTTCAGATAATGGGTGCTTCTTCTTAATCTAAACCATAAATATTCTTCATTGTTGTCATGGAACACTTCATGGCCTATCTGTCACTTGAAGGACTTTTTATTGTTTGCTCAATATCATACCATTTTGGAGCCAGGGGTCGTAATATCAGTTACAGGTCTCTATCTTTGTAACAACATGGAATTTTATTTTAACATCTTGTTATGGGTTACTTCGAATACAACATACATGCAATTATGTTTGTTACTACAAGGCTTGATCCTTAACTTATATTAGGGAATCACAACTTATAACCACATCTTCCTAAAATTACATGTTCAACAACCTGTTAGAGTGTGTGCATATTGTTAGTGGTGGAATAAGCACTTGGATTGTGACAAATGCCTGACCAGGCACATCTTAAGCTCAACAGATATTCTATGATTTGGATTGGATTATTGGAAGGTGGTTGAATCTGACATTCGCTGAAAGGGTTTCAAACAGATAACTCTCTTTCACACATATGAGGGTACTAGGGCTTGATGTGGTAGCAAGGGTAAATTTGTAATCTATTGGCTAGGAGAATATGCAAAAGGAAAGTGGGTCTATAGGATATAAGTCCACTGTTTGGATGAAGAAGTAACACAAGATCCAGATTTCTGATGCATCACTAAAAGAAAGATTTTACAAGGCTTAAAAAAATTTCTTTGTACATCCAAATGCTTCTGTCACAAGGAATTCTCATGGATAAGCTACCATACATGTTATCAAGAAATATTTCCAAGAAAGACTAATAAAATTAGATAATTATGCACAGATATATCATGAGACTAACAAAAACATGAAACAATGTTAATGTCACAGTCTGGAACTGAAGAATTCAGATATGGAAATACATGAGATAAATAGACAATACACACATCAAGCATTCATAAGTCCTCAAGAGTGCTTCTGATATATTATATATTCAAATTATAACACGGTATGCTCTAAAAAATACAGTTAATGAACCCCTCTGTCTTTTCATTACACCATATTTATACAAAATAGGATTTTTGTACAGAAGCCTCCAATAAAAGTGGAAATTTGTTTTTAGGAATTTATTACAACTGTCTACGTATAGTAGATTTCATCTAAAACATTAAAGAGGAAACTGAAAATAGAAATAAGATAGAGTATGACATCATGTAGTTGAATCTGGCTAAGTAAATGTGGTTGAGTGCCCTCGTAGCTTGTCAAAAATTGTCTCCAAAAAAGGTGGAATCCAACAACTGGAAGGAACACTTGTATGCATATCTGCTAAAATATACGAGTGGATAACCAACTGGAAGTTATCTGACACCTGGAAAAAACTAATCATCATAGAGGTTACATTAACTTCATCATATTTAGTGTCATCCTTGTGAGAATAGAACTGAAAAGCAACTTTTCTTCTCCATATATAAAATCTGAAAATAATAGCTACTTACTGGGTTATTTGTAAAAACAAGATTTTTTGTAAAAGGTAGCTATATCCGAAAATACTGAATATAAACCAAAAATGAAATGCTCCTTCAGATTTTCAAGGATCTGTATATTCATTCATCAGAGGTCTAATATGGAGGCAAATATTCTAATAGCTTCAAATTTAGTTACCCTTTTGTTTGACCTCCTCTTATGTGCTTGATTTTTCTCTAAGTATTCTTCTTCTTGGTTCATTTTCACAATCTCATGACATATGTATTATGTTGTATTCTTGTCATCATCTATAATAACTAAAACATGAATTACAACTTTTCTCTAGCAAACTCTCAACTGCAACCTGTTACACGTTATTTTTTCACCATGACATTTGACTGTCCATATAGGTTCATCACTACCTATATTGTGGTCCTTTACAAGGAGAAAACCCTAATGTTCCTAAACCAAGTCTTTTAATTGGAGAAAATCTCATTAAAACCCTTAAAAGTATAACTTCGCACTTTTCCTAGCCCTTTCCTACGGGTCCGCAGATACTTTTTCTATAGCCTGCGGCAGCTCCCGCACGTTCTACTTATAAAACCCGCCGACCGCCATAAAATGTCAAATAAAGGAAAAAGTAAGTTCTAGAAGCCCAGCTGGTCGAATATTCTCCCAACTGGAAGCTTCTAGAGGCGCGATCAGTTCGAGCTTTATCCCTCCACTCATGGAGCTTATCCTCTGGTATATGGAGCTCAAATCCCTTCATGAGATGAATCCATCCCCCTCTTCATGGAACTGAAACTACCTCCATTTCCCTATAAATTGAGCTCTTGTTTCAGTCTCAAGGGTAGCTTGTAGATGGTAGACATACATGATGTTAGTTGCTGAAGAAATTCTCAAGAGACCATACTCTCTACACTAGTTGTTGTTGGCATGAGAATGCTCACACCCTTATGTCCATAACTCCATACTAGTTCAAAGCGAGGAAGGCTTGTCAAACTGAAGGAGGAAGGATTGCTGAGGACCCCGGGAGAAACTTCTACGACATCAAGGCATCAGGTTGTAAAGTTACTCTTTTCATTCAAGATAATACATATGGATCTCCTTTTCTCATTGAGTTTTTCTTGTGTTTATGTGAATAATTCAATACTTAGAGTCCTTTATCACTAAGTTAGATTAACTGTTCTTAATTATGATATGCTGCAGGTGCTTTTAATTCTTTTGTCTGTCTTTGATTGCAGGTTCTACTTACTGAAGAAGCCTCATTGGGGCGACTAGATAAAAGACTGCACCGAACATTGGATTTCAAGGAAGGGGCATGTCCTCTTTCTTTGTTTATAATAATTCTAAACTGCAAATAATCTAAAGAAAACGATTTACAAATGGATGTTTGTTTTTAGATATTCGTCGAATACTAAGGAGATCGCTCTTGTCCACAAGAGGGATTAATCTGCATAACAAAATGGTGACTCCGCTAGGGAATAGAACTTAGTTTTCCTTTTTATTTTTCAGTTTGAATTTTAAGAGTTTTCTAATTTTGATTTGTCTGAGATTGGGTTGGGTAGATAAATTTTAAGAATCCATGAAAAGAAAAGCTGAATATTTTTTTTTTTGGTACTTTTCCTTGATTCCGTGGTTTTACTTTAAAAAAAATGTGGTAGCCTCCGCAGTTTTTAGTTCAGAACAGTGCGATACCGCTCTATTCTTCATTAGAACTGGCAGACCTATGGAAATTTTTTGAAAAAAATAAGAATTCTCTTTTTAGGAACCAGATTACTTGATTCTGTGTTTTCCCCAGTCTGTCTTAAGTTGTCAAATCTTATGTGTGAATTTCTTTTCAACAACTTTTGTGTTTGTGTGTTTTATCATCCATTTTGCATGTTATGAGTAAGCGTTTGCCATACTTTCTTTATGCTCCATATAAGATACCTTCATTTACCTTAACTTATTGGTATGATGTTGTTCTCTTTCTGAGCCATTAAACCTATTGCAAACCTTGCTTTTATGAAAATTGATTTCATTTTCATTTACAAATTTGGAAGAGATTTTTCGCTTGCTAAGGCCTGATTTTCACACCAAACCATTTTTGGATGTTTTCATTTCTGCTGAGATAAGTAGAAATTTTTCTTGGTTTGATCACAAACTAGGAGAAAATGTCCTCAAACTTTCTAGATAGACTTCAAAATTAGACTTTTCTTTGATTTTAAAATTTTTATGTTTTTAGGAGTTTTAGATATTGTTTTATTTTTGGAAGTAGCTTGTTAAATGATTTGTAGTTTCTGATCTGATAGATAAAGAAATTTCATTTCAAACGAGTAATATGTCATTTTTTCAAAATTGAGTTCTCAAAGAAATCATCTTCTTTTCAAAGATTTTGTTTATGAATGAAAGAATTGGTGCTTTGAAAATTGTTAAATCTCTCAATCTTTCCCTTAAATAAGATTCATTGAAAAGAAAAGAGTTGCACTCCTCATTTAGATGCGTTTATTTTATTTTTTAGTTGGATCACAAACATCATTGAAGTTTCACTTCCATTCCTTCTATCTTCAGCAACAACTAAATTAAAAACAATGCTTTAATAAAATTAATCTAGATATTTTACATTTTCTACAGCTCTTTTCGACCAAAATATCTTAGGCTAGTGTCTTGGAACAAGTTGTAATTAACATTCCAAGACAGTTCAAACAAACAAGTAGCAATATTACGGTGGGAAAATTGTAGCATTTGTGCTCTGGGAAGCTCTTCTTAAAAGAGTCAAGCACGAGATCATGTCGGAACCAGTGAGGTAATCATACCTATCTCATTTGCAAAGATAACAGATGTGCACGTATTAAAAATGGTAAACCACAGATATACCATTGTTGAGGAGCCTAGGGTCACTTGTTGGTAAACCTTGGATTATATCAAGGAACCTTTAAGGGGATTGAGCTAGTTACTATGCCCTTGCATGTATATCGGATCGTAGACTGTTCTCCCAGGTATATTTGTTCCCATTGGTGACCTTAGTGACTATAAACTTGAGGATTTTTCCCAAGGTGACGGCGGAGGGAAGGTCCCACTGCACCTGGAGCAGACGTCGACTAGACTCACTTGGACTTTCCAGAGGGTACTCTTCACTTCGAGATGGAATAAGTGGAGAGACTTGCACCAGAATGTTTCATTAAGCAGGTTGTCGGGGTAATTGTTCCAACCGCCATTTCTGCATTATAATTCTACGACATTGGATTTCATCACCAACTAGTGTTTTTAGTGTGGGAATCTAATGTTTGTGTGTGGATTACTCTCTTAGATTTTGTAGGCATGTGATCAATTTGATTGTTTCCTTAGATACTTTAGGATATTCTGATGAAATTTTCTTTGATTTCGTGTGTTAAATTTTTAATCGTGGCTGAATTACGTAGACAATCACGTAGAATGTAGGGGAAACCCCCTGAGTACACACCAAGCCAGTTATAAAAGCTTAAATATGAGAAAGGACAACCATCAGGGATTGGATCAACTAAACATGAGGAAACATGAGTAATTATACATCCTGATTACAAAGTAGATCAACCTCAAATAGTAGAAAGTTCTCAAAGGAAAATATCAGTTTCTGAACTAGTTGAACTTGCTTCTACAACTAGCGAATTATCAGCTACTGAGCCTAAAATTTCTAAAACAGAAACTGAATCTGCTCCATCTAAGCCTGCTTTAGAGTTCATCACTCCAACACCTAGTCGTCCTCATTCACCGAGAGTGAAGTTTCTCATCACTGAGAACCTTCCTCCTGGCCTCATTGGCATTGAAGAAATCACTAACACAAAAGAAGAATTTATTCTTCCTTTACATCAGGAATCTTTTGATATTAGGCCAAGTGACTCGATTTAATATTATAGCCCTTTCAAAGAAGATCCTTGGTATTCTCAGTTAACAGACTTTCTAAACAATTCTGGTCTAAACTATTCGCCACCCCAAATTCCTTTTTATTCCATACCAAGGGGTAATTACAGACCTTCATTCAACATGTCTAGTGAGTCTTCCATGTTTTCTGCATCTCCATAATCATATTTGTATGGTGGTCCGTCTGTTCCTTCAGGTAATAGTCGCTTTCTAGTACTTTCTTAGGAGAAACTCCTTCTCCCGACAAACTTATACAATCACTTGGTCCAAATGAATCACATACCGAAAATTTGAATGCGGAACAAGTTTACATGATGTCCAGAAACATTCCTAACCCTGACCCTCAAAGTAGTAACTTACTGCTTGGGGGGCATCCTCAAGGTAGTAATTTACCACCTGGGGGGCAACCTCAAGGATAGTATACACCTTAAGGACAATAAATACCGCAAGGACAATACACACCTCAAGGAGAGTACATACCTCAGGGACAATATCAACCTCAAGGGAATTACTCTATTCAGGGTCCACAACCTCTTCAAGGATAGTACCCTATGCCAGGGAAACAGTCTTTCCAAGGAAAAAAACCTCCTTTAGGGCTGCATTTCTACCAGGAATAGCGATTATTTCAGGGAGGTAAATATTTTAGTGGGAATTATCTATCAAACTATCAAACATATGTTCCAAATTATCAACCTAGTTATAGTCTGTTTTATGTAGCACAACCTTCAATGGGAGCTCCATATCTCGGAGTAAACACGGTGTGGAATCCAACACCAACTCAACAGAATTTGCAACCTAACGTGCAAGTAAATTATAATCAAACTATTCAACCAATTGGTTACAGTCAAATCCAACAACCTGTCCAACCTACGCTTCAAGTTATACCACAAGTATTTGCACCTAGTATTGTTCAACAGCTTGGTCTGAGTACACCTAGAACTCCACCTCAAACTGTTGCACCAACTTTTGTTTAACCTACCACACCTATCCCTGGAATTTCTACAGCCCCTCAAGTATCACAACAAATCCCTCTAGTCACTGCACAACAACCCGGACCCACAGTTCAGACTACTATTCAGATACCTGTGGGACAACCTGGTACAAGTACAATTGTAACAAGCCAACCTCATTTTGTTTATCAACCACATCAAGGGAAATATCAATATGGAACTGTAGCACATAATCTAGTATACCAGCATCAACCATACCCTGGTTACATGTATCAGATACCAGCTCAACATCAATATGGTCCAGCCAACCCTGGTTATCCAAGAGGCATTCCAATCCCAAATGCATAGGCTATTCCAAGATGTCCTAGATGTCCTCCTCCTGGTACTGGTATAGTTCCACAAGATTATCAATTTTCTCAGTAGGACCCTAAACGTCGATTTCCATTCATAGCAACTTTGGATTTACCCGATTTGTCGTGCCTAATGAATGATCTTATTTATTATCTTCCGTATTGTCCGCCAATGCCGAATAAGTTTCCCAGTGATATTCCTAAGTTCAAAGGTAAATCAGGAGAAGACCCCTCAAACCATGTCATGACTTGCCACCTCTGGTGTGAATCCAACTATTTAATCGATGATTCCATTCGATTAAGACTCTTTTAAAGAACACTTATGGGCTTAGCTGAAAATTGGTATATTTAACTACCACGTGGCTCATTCAACAATTTCAATGCATTAGCAACAGATTTCTTAACAAACTTTTAGTTTCCAGTTTGTTACAACAATGGCACGGAACTCCTAACTCCATTAAAACAATATATGTCTACATACATATTAGATCACATACATGAATGGAGATGTAGAATACATTTAGTGAAATTTTTTTATTCCGGATCAGATTTGGCGGAATGGTTTATTAAATCATTGCTTCCAAAGATCACTGAAGATGTGGCTAAGGGAGGGGTTGTTACAGAAGAACAGGTGATTGCTCAAGCTTAGTACTTAGACCTTGTATATACACAGTCTGGTATGCTATATAAAAATTCCCGACTTACCATGTCTTGGTAAAATGACTACGACTCCTTAAGGTTCTCATGCAGCAGACAGTGTAATTGGTTTAGTTAGCGCTAATAAGAGCAAGAAGAAGTCTTCAAAAACTACTTTTCCTATCATAACTTTACTAGATTCACCAAAAGGAGATTCTTTCCTTGAAACTTCTGCCGACATTCATGTTGTAGACTCATCTACAGCTAAATCTAAAATCGGTAATAAGAATAAAGGAAAGAATAAAATCAAACAAACTTCCTCTCCCAAAGATAAAATTGAAAATAATGAACCATTTGATGATAAGAGGAAACCTCGTTATCCTTGTCTTATCTGTGATGAGGATCACTTTACCAAAGAGTGCCCATATCAGTTTGAGGTCTCTAAATTCTTCAAAATTTCACCCACACCTGTTGTCTTGAAGGATCCTTCTCCTACTCAAGATAGAAAAATGATAGGATCTTCTTCAAATTCATTGGTAGATATTTTAATGACGTTTGAGGTTATGGTGGCGATGCGATTGCAAGAGTATGGAAGTAAAAATCCTCTAACTGGTAAAGAGACAGAAAATTCTAGTCAAACACTAGTTGTATCTCCTTCGGTTTCTGATCCACTTCACATTGAGAAACCTAATCCTAATCTAGTGATTAAACTGCTTGCTAAAGGTGTACCTCGAAAATTAGCTTTCAATCCACTTGTGAGAGCTTCTCAGAATTACAACATTGTTGAAGACTTGGCGATATCCCCTTCAGCCATGTCGGCCTTAGAAGTGCTACAATCATGTCTAGCACAAAGGAAATTACTTTTATCAGCTATTGGAGCTATATATCCTCAGGATTTTAACCTCATGGTCTTTTATCTAGAAAATTTTACACCGAGACTTCCTTAGCATATGGCTTTTCAAATTCCAGTATTAGTAAAAAATAGACAAATTTTTCGTACTATAATTGATGAGGGGGCATCCACGTGCATAATGTCATTAAATTGTTGGAAAACTCTGGGTTCTCCAACACTCAACCAATCACCGAAAATCCTTAAAGCCTTTGATGGAAGAGGATTTCATCTATACAGAATACTCAAGGATCTACCTATAGAAGTAGAAGGAAAAACTATTAATCTAGATGTGGAATTTGTTGATGCCCCTTTGGATTACAAACTTCTTTTGGGTTGTAGTTGGTCTTATGCCATGACTGTTTTCATTTCATCCGTCTTTCGGTTAATCATGTTTCCTCATAAAGGGAATATTGTGGAAATCGATAAGTTGTCATATTATTCGTCCGACCCTGCTTCTACAGACAATATCCAACATGTTGGAAAATCGACTATCCCATATGAAGATGTTGGTGTAGGTTTAGTAAAGGACTTTGCTTTGATGGGAACTTTCTCTATGCCTCCACCCAATGTACCGCATACCATTGCCAACATCAATATGATTTCATCAAGCACTATACCATTCGATGACACTTGGATAGTGCCTTCAGAGTCAGAACTAGATTCCTTCAATGGCGAGATGCCTTTTAGTCCTTTTGAAATGGCATATGTGGCAGTAAAATTGTTTTCTGACACACTTTGAACTAAACCTGATCAAATGAATGTGATCACTGAAGAATCTTCTTCACCATCAAGCTCAGCCTTGACATCACTTTTCGTTCCTTTTCAACAAGTGTTCCACACTGATGAAAGTATTCAAGAATTTTTTTCTTTGTATGAATTACCCTGAGATGATCTACACCATAGATCTTCATTCTTACCTAAACTTGATAGGTTTGAAAATTATTTTTCATCTATTTTTATGATTTATTATTTCAAGGAACCACAAAATGCCATATCGATTACAAATTCGGATTCTGATATTAATTTGGGAAACATTTCTACAATTGTTCCTATCGACATATCAGTTAAACATGGAATTATTGAAAACATTCATATAGGCGCTTCTTGTATAATTGAATAAATTAATACATATAAATCCCTATTTCAAGAATTCCGAGACATATTTTCCTGGTCTTACAAATAGATGCCAGGAATCGATCCAAAGATTTCCATTCATGAAATAAAGACATACCCAGATGCCAAGCCTATTAGACAAATATTACATCCAATACATCCGCGAAAAGCTGTTGCTATTAAAGCTGAAGTTGAAAAGCTATTGCGAGAAGGATTTATTTATCCAATTCCATTGACAGATTGGGTATCTAATATAGTTCCTGTTACCAAAAAACAAGGGACTATACAAGTATGTGTCGATTATAGGGATATTAATAAATCATGTCCAAAAGAAAATTATCCTACCCACTATATCGACCAAATTATCGATGATTGTGCTGGGAATGAAAATTTTTCATTTATGGATGGATTTTTTGAATATAATCAAATTAACATACTCCATACTAATCAACCAAAAACAACGTTATATGTCCTTAGGGGACATTTTTTTATTGCAAATTACCTTTCAGATTAAAAAATGTTGGTGCAACTTTTCAAAGGGCAATGTCTTACGCTTTTCATGATATCAAACATATTTTACAGCCTTATCTGGATTATTTACCTGCTCACTCATTACACAGGGATGATCATCTTACACACTTACGAGCTATTTTTATGAGGTGTAGGCATTACAAGATTCATTTCAATCCGCACAAATGTGTTTTTTGCGTGAAATAAAAAATGATTACTGGGATTCATCATTTTGAAAGATGACATTCATGTCGACCCCTCGAAGGTTAAGTCCATTATCAATTTACCTCCTCCTTCCACACTTCACCAACTCCAAAGTTTGCAGGGGAAGGAACAATTTCTATGTAGTTTTATCTCAAACTATGATGAGTTAACAAAAGGTTTTACTCGGTTGTTGAAACAGAATGTTCCTTTTATTTGGGATGAGATTGCTAGCCGATCTTTTGATGCTCTAAAACACGCATTAACCCATGCACCATTATTGCATCCACCCAATTACCACTTGGACTATTTTTTATACTTAGAAGCCTCTGATTCCACCATTGGAATGGTTCTAGTTCAAGAGATGAATCTCACAATGAGCATGTGATCTATTATCTAAGTTGGAATCTGAAGCCGACCGAAATTAAATATTCGCATGTGGATAAATTGGCCTTGGCAGCAGTTCAATTTATCCAACGATTTTGTCACTACATACTGTTACGTAAGACAATTGTAATATCTAATTGCAACCCAATGATGTATATTTTGAAAAAATAATCACTTGGGGGAAAATACTCTAAATGGATTATTATCCTACAAGAGTTTGATTTAGAATTCGAAAAATATAAATCAAATAAATCACTAGTGTTTGCAGAACTCATGTGTGACTTTTCCAATACTGAGACAGAAACCGTGGTAGAGAATCCCATCGCAGATGAATCTCTGTTTCTTATCAGTACGTTGGATCCATGGTATGGATATATCATCATATATCTTCAAACCCAAACCTTTCGCCTAGAGATTTCACATTCAAATCAACGGAGAATCCGATATCAATCCCAGCAATACAATATTCTTGGGGACACACTTTATCATCGTGGTGCAGATTCTGTTTTTTGACATTGTATAACTCACGAAGAGGTTGAAAGGGTTTTGAATGAATGCCACTCTGGAGCGTGTGGTGGTCATATGTTTGGGTTTGCCACAACCCAAAATATATTGTGTGCTGGTTATTTTTTGTCGTCATTGTTCAAAGATTGTATTATTGCAATCCGAAAATACTGTAACTGCCAAATTTTTTATTGAAATATGTGTTCGCCTCCAGCTCCTCTTTAGCCAATCATTGTTGTGAGTCCTTTTGAAAAATGGGGCATTGATTTCATTACATGTAACCCTCACTCGACCGGTGGGAATGGGTATATTATTCTCTATGTGGATTACTTTACCAAATGGGCCGAGGCGATGCCTACATTCGTGGAAGATGGCAAAATTGTGGCTACGTTCGTATTCAATCATGTGATTGATCGTTTCGGTGTACCCCAAGCTATTATCACAGAACATGGGAGTCATTTTCGAAATATAATGATGACTGAACTTTCCGATCAGCTTGGATTGCGCCATGATAACTCTACTCCATATTACCTGCAGGCTAATGGTCAGGTTGAAGCTGTCAATAAGGTTTTAATCACCATGATTAAACGGATTATTGGAACTCACAAATTGAATTGGCATACCATGCTTTTTTTGGCATTATGGGCATACCGAACCTCAGCAAAAACTGTTATAGGGTTCACTCCTTTTCAACTGGTATATGATTTAGAAGTTGTGTTACCCATTGAATGAAAAATATTGTCACTCCAATTAGCCATAGAGTTACTACCAGCTACCTCTAAAGAGGAAAAACACTTTTTGTACTTAGCACAATTAGATGAGACTCGGCGCACCACTACATTAGCTACCGAAGCTCATAAGAAACATGTGAAGGCTCAGTATGATCGAAGTGTTACCCCTCATGTTTTTTCAGAAGGTGACCTAGTCTTAATATACGATCAAGCTAATGATAAGCTAGGTGCTGGGAAATTTGAACCGATGTGGCATGGTCCTTACATTTTCAAGCATGCGCTTGCAAAAGCGGCCTATGAATTGACTGATTATGACGAGGTCTCTTTAGATAAGCCCATAAATGGTCTTTATCTTAAGAGATGTTATGCTTGAATTTCATGTGAAGATCTCACTTGTACATTAGTTACTTTTTAGATAGTGTGCCTTAGATTAGATAAGTACCTAGATTAAGTTTGTTGTTACCACTATCATTTCTTATCTTGATTACTCTTGATATTGTAGATGTCGACATCCCTTCAAACGTACATTGGTTTTTCTGATGGTGCCTGTTGTAGTACACAGAATATCTCTTCCGCAACTTGGGTTATCTATTCACCCACTGATGAGTTAGTTTCTATGCATGGGGTAAGCCTTGGTCAAACAACGAAAAATATTGCAGAATATAGCACAGTAATTGAGTTATTATTTGATGCCATTTCATTTGGTATTCGACGTTTTATCATTAGGTTGGATTCAGAACTCATTGTATTACATTTAAGACTGTGGAATGACAGTTTGATTACATCGAATAACAACACATTTCAAGAAATTTAAACACATTAGCCAATGCATTAGCTAATCGTGTTCTAAATAGACATTTGCAACATTAAAATAGTAAAACAAAACAACATTCGATACATGTTGAACAAGATACTCAGAGAAAGTAGTAATATCGTAGATAAGTTTGTTTTCAAAAATATTACATAGTCTATGATCATAGGTTCAAACACCAAATGATCTAATAAATACTAATACAAAAAAAAAAAAAACATGTCAATATACAATGATCATCCACTATCTGTGATTATGATCATGGTAATAGACTATGGCACGCGCCACCTTGCACAGGAATCTCCTAAACTATCTTGGAACACCTGTAACATGTCTCTGAAGCCGAAGAGGAATGTCATCTATCCCTGTCTCGGGAATATCTATGGTTAACCTCTCCAGGTTATGTTCCATATTAGTTAGGATCTCTGCTGCCTGATCCTGTGGTGGTGCTATAAGCTCTGTTTGTCGCCTATCAAAGTGGCGGAGTGGAGCTGGTCATTATGGACCAACATCTGCATTTAAATATTGTTATCAGTATTGGATGATAAAAAAAAAAAAAAAAAAATTAGATTAAAAACATTAAAATAGTTCACTTACCTGATTCGTCCAACTGTGCCCCTAGAGGCAATGACATCTCAGGATCCCCTCTAAAATCTATACCTGCATAAGGGAAGTCTTTAATTTTGAAGACTTGGTTCCTTAGCCACATAAAGTACGTCGGAGTGAACCGAACCACTGAACTTCCATCACCACCATGGCGGGCCATTAATGCAACCGAACGTACTATCCGAGGTTCTCGAGGTTCCCCACAATCTACTAGAATAAGCTGAGGGGAGAGAAGCAGGATTCTCTTCAAAGCAAAAGAAATCAAAATGGTGCCATAACCAAAGTTTTTTAAATTTGCATTCTTTGCTCTAGTTAGTTAGCCTTTCATGTTAGCCAATAGCCCTTCACACCAGTTGAATATGGTGCCTCTGAAACACCCCACCGCGGTCTGCATTTGAGATTTAGTGGCTACATGTGGAGCCACACTTCCACACAACCTGGTTACCATGAATGAAATCACTTTGAGATCTAATCGCAAGATAGTTTTTATGTCTATGCAATTATCCTTTGAATCTGCCTCATCATTGCAAAATTGTTGTTTGTAGCTAGCAACGGGTAGGCCACCCTATCTAGCCCCAAACAGGGATATGTTTTCTCCTCTTTGGGACAATCCAGTGAGGAAATAGATATCCTTGAGTTCGATTTCAAGACGATGGTCACCAATTATAAAGCACTGATCTTGAACTTTCCATGCATTTACTAACCATGTCATCAACTCTACTTGTGCTTTCATACCTTGGATCGCCCAGAACTTATATAAACCACAATTTTTAAGCACACATTGTTGCGGGATCATTCATGGCTTCATTTTCTATAGCCTCATTCTCACGTTATCTCCACTCTAGCATGGTGAAATATCTTACAAATATACACATTTGAAAGTTAGAAACCATTGGAGTGTAAAAATTTAATCATTTTTAAGAGAATTTGTAAATTTTAAAAGGGTCATGATACCTCCATAGTTTTTGTGTGGAGATAGTGTGGACGTCTGAGCCTCACACAAAAAACTAGGTTTTGCTTGTCGGGTTTGTGTATGGACCCCAGGGGTCATTTTGAATATAAATTTCTTCCAAAAAATGAAATTAAAGCTAAAAAAATAGTATTGAAATGGATATAAATGAAGAGAAAGATGATGTGGATTACCTGGTTCTGACGAATCATGGAATGAATGGTCAGCTCTTCCGATATTAACTCTAGAAATTTTTTGCCAAAAGCTCTCAATTCACTTCTCTTCAAAGACAAAAGGTGAAAATTATTTTGTTAAACTCCTTTTTATAGTTTTTGAATGAATAAAATATTTTATTTTATTTTATTTTTCACTTTAAAAGAATATTTTTCGATATTTTTACTTCTTGGAAACAAATATGTGTAATCTTTTGAGTTTTTGTGCAGGATAAAGGTTTTTGGGTGAAAATAATTATTTTGACACTGAGTATACTTTTATCACTTTTTCGGGCTCTTGAAAATTATGAAAAAGCGAAACCCTAGAGTTCTCTTTCAAGCCCTTTTCAGACTCTCTAAATTTGAAAATATCGTCAAGTACTTGACTATTCGAACTCGTTAAAGGAAATGAATAGTCGTCCCTTCAGTATAAGTTTACCCCTTTTCCGGACTGAAATGGACTATTTACGAAAAAGGTATACGTTGACTAATCATGGTCAATAGAGTTATCTCCTATATTATTTTATCTTTTTTCAGGCTTGAGAGACTAAATTACGAAAAAGTACAACCACGAAGTTTACTTATGTTTTTCTTCAGACTCCCTAAAATTGAAAAATGCCGATTTTCTCCTATACTAGACTCATTAAAATTTAACAGTGAAGGACCTGTCAATTACAAATAGGGCCGAATCACTCCTTCTTAGGGTTTCATTTTAATACTAAGATGGACTCATCTGAAGGATGAGCTTACACAAACAAGCAAATGTTATCCTCCTCAAGCTTGTCAAAAATAAAGAGGTACTTGCCCGTAATGGTGGGGGGAAATGAGAGAAAAAAAATCCAGTTATCACCCTTGTTTGAAAAGAAGTATGCCACTCTTGAACACGATACTTTGTCACACTTGTATCTGGGTTGGGAAAATCCTTTGTCTAACAATTAATCAAACCAAATTGAAAGTCTTCAACCGGTTTCTGGGTATTAGCTTTAGGTCAATTGTTACCAAACCATCTGCAGTGTCGTTATGTGTTCAGGAGATAGTTCAAATAAACCATTCATTGCAAACATTTGTCTCCATTCGCGTTGACCATCCCTGAGTCAATCCTTGCAAATATTTCTTCAAAACTTGATCTAATGGTTTCGTGTCGTGGGCTTTCCTGTGATGGGTCACTTTCTATAGATGACAACTCATCATCTAGAAATTTGATCTATAATCCTATTAGTACCTTGGGATCTGAATGCCCTAATGGTAGGTCTCTCGCCTTCGATGACAGGTTGTATCATTGACCTTCGATCAAATAATCCTATGAATATTTCGACTGCAAATCATTCATTCACACTTCATAGATTGTACTGAGTACTTTGAGAGCCATTTTCATTATTGGTGGTTTCTCTCACACTTGTTAATAGTTCACATCATTGAATGGTAATCAAGTGGTTTATACCATGTTCGACTTCAACACAATCAATCGCATGGATAGAATTCTACTATTTAGGGAAGTGGAAATTAAGACCCTGGATCTAGTTTTGATGCCAGGGTACTGGGTTAAACAGATCCTAGCATATAAAAATTAAAATGCTTCTTACATGCATTAAACTCTCAGTTTAATTCTTCATTTAAACAATCAATTTGCAATAGCTTGAAATATACATAATGGAAAGAGAGTTATACAAACAAAATGTTGATATGTAATAAATATAATAAAATTTAAAAACTCCAACATCTAGCCGAATATTTCAATAATTGGCCTTTCGGCTCTCGGCCCTTTACAAAAATTTCTCATTCCATTCCTTACTTCTCCTCACTTCCTCTCTTCTCTCCGTTGTCTTTCATCCTCACAAAACCCTCCCATTTATACATAAATAATGAATTTATTTCACTCCATAAATTCCTCCACATAAATCTAAACTTAAAATCTAATTTAGATCTATCTTTTTTTGGACCGAACTAAGTCCCGTTTATGGAATTCCTCATCCATAGATTATCTACCTAATTCAACCCCACTCATATCCTTAATTATTTAAGGAATATTTACAATAATCCTCACATTTATAATTTCTCTCATAATTTATTAAAAATGATCAAATTAACTAATAAAATAATTAAAATATCTCACCCCCTTAAATACACCATTGGATAATGAAAATTTAGATTTGATGCTCCTGCATCAGACTCCCCATCTAGAGAAGTTTTCATAGACTCCTGTCTATGAGGTCTGTCGCTTTTCTATAACAATGCGATAACCACAAGTCCCGACGACTTGCTCCCTCCAGGATTCCAAACTCCGTTCTGTCGTTGGTCCTTTGAAGTATCAACTCGATTTGGTAACTCATCACCCACTCCGTCGATCGGATTCCATCGGCTCCTACAACACTTTCTTTTGCCAATTCCTCGTGGTAATACCTCTTTGTCGAATTATTTCATCTCCAACTGAGCTGAATACTTAACTTCTTGCAATGAATAATAATCAAGAACTCCTTCTTGATTACAACTATAGTCTTT
This sequence comes from Pinus albicaulis, assembly GCA_034641835.2. Classification (NCBI taxonomy): domain Eukaryota; kingdom Viridiplantae; phylum Streptophyta; class Pinopsida; order Pinales; family Pinaceae; genus Pinus; species Pinus albicaulis. The sequence continues at coordinate 450,624,523 of CM076578.1, forward strand.
GGTTGCTTTTATAGCAACAAATTTCTCGTCCAGTGCAATATATGCATTCACCAACAAACTGTTAGTTTTAAAAAGATAAGAACTTTTAAGTCTCTTTTGATGCTTCAAGCACCGATCCTCCACCATCGAATTTTTGGACTTCAATAGATCCTGTTTTGAACTGCTAGTTGCTTCCATCTTCATCTTGTTGGATTAATGTTTCTGCCTCCTTTTTGTCTCCATGGACACAACTCCCTTGTTGTACCTGATGCTCAATTTCCCTGACTTCAACATCATATCTGTTAATGACGCTTTCTGTACATACAATTACATCATTATCTGAAAAGTTATAACATTCATTCAACTCTATAAACATTTCATCTCTATCATGCATAGTAACTATATTTTCTTCTGGATTAGGTTCTGCAAGCTTTACTTATCCATCAGGTTCCTTAAGCCATCATTCCAAGAACTCGATTTCCCTATGAAATCTTCTTAGCACTTCGTCACAACCTTCATTCCCATCTTCGTCCTTCTTCTGGAAATATTCCTGAGTTGTCTTAGTTCCTGTTCCATCACATTATAAAATTTTGTCAGCAATTTCATTAAAAAAATACATTTGTTTACCTCCTTGGAATATTTCTTCAGCATTTCCATTTTTCTTATGCTCCATAATAGCTTCAACTTGTTGTCTTACCCAAAACAAGAATTCATTTATGATTTCTTCCTGTTGTAACAAATCAGTACCTTCCTCCTCTGAAAGGCATTCTCCATCAGACTCCACCTCAAGAGTTTCATTCTCCTCTGTGACAGTTTCATCAAACTTCTCACCATCTTTTGCACATCCTGCAAACATACATAAATTGTGAGAAAAATTGCAAGGCTTCATAGCCTCATCTACTTCTCTCACCAACACATCTTCAGATGCTTCTGAACTATCCCAATATTTCATGAGATCTTCCTCATTGATCTCTTCACCCAGACTTTCACCCTGTTCTGGGTCACAAATGGAAACATCCATTTTTAACTCAGCCTCTCTGAGTTCTTCACAACTCAACATTTGCTCAAGCTTCTTCAGCTCTTCTATAAACTATATGTTTACCTGCTTTTCCCTCTTTGCGTGTAGCCTCTTCCACTTTACCTCCTTTCTCATGGTCCAACCATGTGTCTGGTCTTTCACATTTTCCTGAAACAACTCCATTAACAGTTCAAGGTTAATTGTTATCTCAGCCTTCTCCCACTCATCCTCTTCATCCGTAAACTGCTCACATATGCCACTTACCTTGGAATTTTCCTTCTTATTCCCTCTGTTGTGGTCTTCATCAGATCTTCAGAAATGACTATCAACAATCTTCTTCCCCTCCTTTGTGAACTTCATTAGTTCACGTGTGGATTTCATATAATCCACTTCTCAACGATCCTTCACACTTGCCATTCATCAAAAATGAAAGTTATCCTCCTGCGCTTGGCTTCTTTTGGTTCTCTGTCTTGGAACCAATCTATGGAAACCCTCTAGCTTCACTTTGGTGCAAAAAACACTTTAGTAACTCATGTGTTACAATAACCAATTCTTTGGGTGTCGCACTCTATCGATCATGCACCCAATTGCATTCATACTTTTGAATTATCTTACGAACTCTTTGACTTTAGACTTACACCAATTCTTCATCTTGGATGAAAATACTCAATCTCAACTCAAACTATCCAAACTTTAATTTGACTCTAAAATTTGTTTTCACTTCAAGACTCGACCCAATAATTATGGCAATGGATATTTTGACTTAATTCAAGTTATACGATCCTCCAACAATCATACACCCCTAATACATTTTTAGGATGTAAAATCTTCACTTTCTTTCATATTTCATTCTTATGAAAAATAATCAGTTTGCCTTATCATTTCACATGATACTAAAGTCTTTAGTCGAAATGCGATTCAGGTTTTTCAAGATTTATTTTAAGGTGAAAATAAATAAGCCTTTCAATCTTCAATGTTCAAAAATACCTTCCTGAATTATCATACCTCATGCTTCTATCAAGGTTATTTAATAAACCTTCCTCTCTGTAGTCTCAACCCTCTGGTTTCCACTCTTCTGTGATGTCTTTGTCACTGTAAATACTCACATGCACATAAGCTCATCATATTAATGCAAACATTTCCCTGCACTTTTATGCACCATACAACATCAATTCACATCTCTTTACCTATGTACAGAGAACATGTTTTTAACCTCTTTGACGAATAATGTACAACTCGTATGTCACCTTCATTCTGAATAACACCTCTTAGATGCCGCCACATGATGGTAAATGTTACACCATTTTTTTGGCCATCTAACCCATTATCATTAGATGAACCCAAGTACACCATGTAAGACCAATTTTACCCTAAGTAAAATTTCTTTCACCATATAAAATAACATTTGTCTATATTTCCTAAGTCATATTTAACCCAAAACAAGGAAATTGATTAAATAAATCATTATTTATTTAATTATTCCTAGGAATAAGTTATTCAAATCATTATTTAATAATATTCCTAGTTAAATTTGACTAAATCATTTGTAAATAATTAAATAAATCCTTATTTATTTAATTATATTCCCACCATCTCCCTGAAATAATAAATAAATCATTTATTTATTTATTGTTTACAAATAAAGGAATTGACCCAAGTTAAAAGACACAGGCTAACAAACAGTCAGAACCACTATGACTTTGCACTTTTATAAATTTTGACACTTTTACGGGTTTGTGTGAAGCTTACGTCAGGGTTTTTCAGCCTTCGTCTCTGCCTGTTTAGACCTGTTTCTGATTTGCTTCACTCAAATAAGAGGGAATATTGCCCCTTAGGGCTCTAGTACCCTCCACTTTTTGTGGGAGAGTCTTTGCTATTTCAGAAGTCTGAATTTTCAGAGTTTCAGCCTTATTTTTCTCAGATCTGATACCTACTTTTCAAATCCCTTTAGATCAGCTCTTCTCCCTCTCACATCACCTCATATCGTTTTGTTTGGGTTCATTTCCACGGCCACCGCCTTGTCTCTTCTATTTTTAGCTGATCTCCCCCCTTTTAGCAGCAACCTTGTCTCTGCCTATTTGTTGTTCTCTGCACCACTTTTCAGCAGCTTTCTCCTTTAGATCCCAGTCCCTCCTGACATTAGATCTATTGGCCTCCTTTTTGCATGCTTGGCTTAGTTTTTTCCCTCTTATAAACTAGTTTTGAGAGACCCGCCTTCTTGGGTTAAATTGATGCATTAGTAGCTGTTCATTTTCTGTTCTTTTCGTTCTATTTACTACAGGTTTATTTTTAGTTACACAGCACACTTTTTCTTTTACTCTTAAAACGTTTGGGTTTAAACAATTAAAATTAATGCACGCCACACACTGACCCTAAGTGAAGAAGAGCCTGGTTAACACTACCTGGCAAAGACTTTAAAATCAATTGTCACTGCACCTCTCTGCCCTTGACCTCACTTGATTTTGTCCCTCCCTACCCTTGTCGGTTTTTCTTCTTCCCGTCATCATTGCGCCCCCAAGGCGCTTCTCCCGGAGACTTCTTGGCCTTCACCCTCAGTTTCTGATCGGTCGACTTCCTCCTTCCCGTCCTCCTCGAGTAAGTCCTCCCCTGAGTCTGCACTCCGACTCTTCTTCTGATTGTTCGGGTTCTCCCACTACTTCTGGTTCTCCCTCTTTTACCTTCACCATGTCTAGTTCAGGACCTAGCCCTAACCCCAGTTCTACCGTTGGGTCCATTTCCAGTGGAACCACTACAGGACCTACCTCAACTGCCCCATTACTCCCTTACATGGCCAGCCTCAGTCTCCCCGATTTCAATCAGCTGATTAATGATCCTATTCGCCATGATGTTAGTTGGCCTGCTATGCCAACCAAGCTCCCCTCCGACATTCCCAAGTTCGAAGGCCTTGCTAGTGAAGATCCCTCTAACCATATCTGATCTTTCCACATGTGGTGTTCCTCCAATTCCATCACCGATGACTCCATCTGTCTTCGTTTGTTCCAACGCACGCCTATCGGCGAAGCTTCCAAATGGTATGTTGATCAAGCCACCTCTTCCCATACCACCTTTGTGACCATTGGCCAAGCCTTTTTATCCTATTTCCAGCTCCCCTCCGATACGACACTGGCACTGAACTCTTAACTTCTTTCCATCAATCCTCTTCGACCCGCCTTTCTGCTCATGTCCAGGAATGGGGGCGAAGACGGAGCTTGTGTCGCGCTCCCCCCTTTGAAGATCAGGTTTACATGGAATGGTTCCTTCGCTCTCTCTTACATCCCATTGGCAAAGATGTCGCATCCCATTTTCCCCAAACTGAAGAAGCCGCCCTCCAAATAGCCTTGAAATATGACCTTCTTTACGCCCAATCTAGTTATGTTTATACCGTCCTTCCTGACCTTCCCAAGCCCGGTGGCCCTAACGCCTCGGGGGCATCTCACTCTGCCGATGGTATCGTTGGAGCCTTGTCACATACCTCTACCCAACCTCTTCCGGGCCATGGTTTCCCTCCAGGGGCCAGCCCCTCCAGCACTTTTTCCCCTCCTGGTAGCATGTATTTAGGATACAACATGCCTCCTCCTTTTGCCCACCCTCCTGCTTACCTCACTGCTACCCACCCTACCCCTTATCCGTATCCGCAACCTGGTGTCCCAGCTCCCCCAACATATGGACCTCCCACTCCATTGCCTTTTCCACCCATGCAACCGCACTTATTACCCCCTCGAGGGCAAGTCTTTGCACAACAGGGGGCACCTAGTTTTATTCCTTCTCAAAGAAAGAGGAAAGGCAATCAATCTGCCCCCAGTAATCGTGGACCCAATCCTTCAAGCATTGATCCTCACACTGCTACCCAGCCACAGGGTTCTCAGGCCAAGCCGAACAGGCCACTTTGCACCAACAAGCCCTGTTCGTGTTGCGGTGTTTATGGGAATTACACTCACGATTGTCCCTTATTACCACAAATGCGGCAGATGTTGGATTCTCAGGCCACCATGTGGGGACAACATTCCTCCCCTACTATCCCTCATACCCCAGCTACTTCTCAACCCGCTGTGTTTACCGATCCTTTCCCTCAACAAGGATTTGTGGCCACTCAACCCCCTCATGCCCCAGTAACCACTAAACCTTCCCCTTCTGGTTCCTCTGATTACCAGATTCTCATGATGGCCTCTGACCCACCTCTCACTGTCGACCTCAACCTTCAAACTCGGTCCCGTCAGTATTCCACACCTCCCGTTCCATCTGTCTCCGAGTTTCCATCGTCAGGTCCTACAGAGCCTCTATCGACACCCAATGGTCCCTTGCAACTCCCTCCGCCCAAAGCCGAGTTTCATCCCAAGCCTGCTAAGGGACCATCAAACCGAAATGCTGCCTCTGGTCAGGCTACCCATTCATACAACATAGTAGATGATCTGGCCCAATCTCCTGCTGCCATTTCAACACTGGAACTCCTCCAGTCTTGTCCTTCCCAAAAGAGGGTTCTACTATCTTCCGTGGGCGCTGTAGATCCTGCTGATGACCAATTGATTGTTTTTGACACTCGTCAGGTAGAACAGCCCTTCTTCCTCCTTCGGTTGCTTTCCAAATCCCAGTCAAAATCCGAAATGCCAATGTTGCTCGGTGTATTATTGATGAGGGGGCATCTACCTGCGTAACGTCCGCTTCGGTTTGGAAACAACTCGGATCCCATGAACTGGCCCCTTCCACCATCACCCTTCGCGCATGGGATGGCCATGCCTCCCAGCCCATCGGCCTATTCCGTAACTATCCTATCACCCTTGCCGGCAAGACTATTTGTATCGACGTCGAAGTTATCGACGCCTCTCTTGACTACAACATCCTTTTGGGGCATAGTTACACCTATGCCATGTCAGTCGTCCCATCTGCAGTCCACCGCAAGATTTTTTTCCCTCATAATGGAAAGATTGTCACCATTGACCAATTGACCTACCATGAACCAAAATCTCAGACCTCCCTTAAGTCCACTATATCTACTGTCACCAATAAAGAAAATGTTGATTCTTTGACCAGTGTTTCCCCTAGCGTCTACAAAGACTCCTCTTTGCTTGGAAATTTTCCTGGTCCTCCCCCTCCTCTTGTCTCTGACCCCAGCTTAGCGAATGTTTTCATGATGCAATCGTCTCAGGCTGGCCTTCCGCAACCTGCTCCGGGTAGTCAACAACCTCCATCTCGCCCATCGCCTCCTACTCCTATCCCCTCGCTTTAGTCAACTGAACCTTTTCCACCTAACCATTCCCATCACACTCAGGAACCCCCCTACCCTCTTGAGTCCATTCCCTCCGGTCTCCACCATATGGGAGCCGCCCCCCTGATCATTACCCCGCCGGTAAAATACCTTTCCTTGGCCCCCCTCCTGGCGTCTACTCAGTCCCCATCATGGCCACCCTTTCCCTACCTAATTTAACCTTGGGAATACCAGTATGGTATCTTACTCCTCCCGCCGAGACCCCACTAGGCCACCCCAAACCATACATAACTGTGACACCAGTGCAACCGATTCCCTTCACTCCTTCTACCGCTACAGTGCCCCTAGCCCCTCCGTAGGACCCTCCCCATGTGGCAACCCCTACAGTTAAGAAAAGAAAAACTCGAAAGGGGGCATCCAAAGACAAGGCCACCACACCCGACCCTACCCCTCCCCCTCCCCAACCCACCAAACCTTGTGCCTTATGTGATGGTATCGGTCACCCCACCCGTACTTGTCCCGAGTTTCCCCGTATCCAACCCATGGTTAAAGTCGCGTTCCCTGAATCGACGGTCCCTGAAACCTCTATTTCTTTCTCATCCACAGCCAAGACCTCAAAGACTCTTCGCACCAACAAACCCTGTGCTCTGTGTGGCGTCCACGACCATTACTCTCACCATTGTCCTCACCTCACACATTACCGAGCCTCTTTAGAGGTCATTTGCGAGTACAAAATTGAACAAAATCAATCCGCCTCTCCCATCCTTGCTCAATATGTGTCAGGTCTACTCGAAGATCCTCCTGCTACCATTGACATTCCTCCCCCTGATGTTGAAATATCTGATTTTGCTACTCCCTTCCTATACCTATCATCATCTGCTCAACCATCTGAGTACATTCCCCCCGAATCCACTCCATCTATTCTGCTTAATCCTCCTTCAGACACATTCTCGGGCTCTTCATGTTTTGACCATCTTTTTACCTGCTCTTCTGTCATTCCCTGTGATGACTCGTATCTACATCTATCTTCCCATACTGTTGACTTAGGTCACTTTGCAATGTCGTATGGTCCCCTTGACCCTTCCATTCCCTCCCATACTCATGATCATACCATCCGTATCTTCGATGTTCTTCGCAGCCTGAGTTCCCACTCTTCATCCCATAGTTCTCATTCATCTCCCTCTCGTCGATCTATGAGTCCTAGAATTCCTACCCAGACTGCTCCCTCCCATAGCCGTCAGTGGATGTCTATCCTCTACTCACGCTGCCATTCTTTTTCTCATCCCTCCTAGTTGTTGTCCCGCAACACTATTACATTGGCCCCCTCCTCCACCCATTATCTTGGCTATGCCGATGGGGCAAGTCGCTCTTCTCGGAATCTCGCTTTGGCAGCATGGGCCATATTTACCCCCTTGCATACCTTGGTTCTTGAAAATGGGGTCTGCATCAATAATGCCACCAATAATCAGGCCGAATATGATGTCGTGCGTGGTCTCTTAGCCGATGCCCTCTCTCATCACATCCTCCATCTGCATGTTCATTTAGATTCCCTGCTTCTTGTCCTACAACTTAATGGTGTCTATCGGGTACATAAACCTCTCCTGTTTAGCCAATATTTACGTGTGAAACTTTTGATACGTGCATTTACATCTATTACTTTCCACCATATCCCTCGACATCAAAATCACTATGTCGATCAAATTGCAAATCATGTTCTAGACTGGGATTTATCACACACAAGACAATAACATTTCACATTATCCACAAAATATACATAAATCATATATATCATATAACATGTGTTTTGAGAGTCCATCTACTCTAAAACATATCACATGCCCATACATTCAGAGCTCGTCGCAGATGCTTGATGGAATGATCAACTATAAGTATCTCCAGTCTGACGCAATGGGGGATTAAATTGATTGGATAGGCATGAGGATCGATAGGAGGATCATCAGGCGCCGAATATAGATCTTTGAAGAAAGAATAGGCAGCTCTCTTTATGCCTTCAAAGTCTTTAACCACAGTGTTTTGGAAGTGAATCTCCGAAATATTTTTGAAGTGCTTCCTAGCTTCGGCTTGCTTATGGAAGAAGCTGGTATTTTTATCTCCGGACTGTAACCAAAGATTTTTGGACTTCTGTCTCCAAAACTCTTCTTCATCCCTGCGTGCTTTATGGAAATATTTTTGCAGTTCAACTTCTTTTTGGAGGAGACTTTGAGATACAGTAGAGTTCTCCATAGCTAATTGATGGGCAGCAAGACTGTCAAGGGATTCTTTTCTTTTGGCAGAAGGAGATTTCAGTCTTTTAGCCCACTCCTTGAGACTTCTTTTAAGACCCCTCAGTTTTTCTTCACACACAAAGAATGGGGAACCTTGGACAGGCCGATTCCAGGCCTCAGAAACCACCTCTTGGAAACCTTCTTGCTGAATCCACAGAGGGCTGAAACGAAAGGGAATGGGGCCAAGGTTACCATCTAGGGAGAGCTCGAGGAGAATGGGCTTATGATCAGAAGTGGAGTTTGGCAAGATTTTAGAAGTGTCCATTAGACCACAAGTCAAGAAAGAAGAATGGACAAGGAATCTGTCCAATCGGGCAGCAATGTGGTTGGGGCCTAATATTTTGTTGGACCAGGTGTATTTCCCAGAAGATGGCTTGATATCCTCCAGATCCCAGCCCAACATAATATCTTCAACCCATTCTCTAGCAGGGTCCCTGACTAGGGAGCCACCCTTTTTCTCATCTACAACTAGAGTGACATGTAATGATATTTTCTGGATTGTGCAATAAAAGAAAGGACTGAAGCGAGTCCCAACAAATTTTTTTCTCAACTGGTAAGACCGGAGCATAAATATTAAACATACTTACTTGTTGACCAGAATCTTTGTGGAGAAGCTGAGTGAAGAGCCAGTGGGGGCAACTTTCTTCTTGAATCAGATCATATATGGAGCTGTTCCAGAAGGAGGCAATCCCACCAGAAGCACCTCTAGCACTAACAGCTCTTCCTTGACCTTTTTGCCAGAAAGATTTGCTAGTTTGGAGGAGAAGGAGATCCTCCAACTTGGTCTCCTGGATGAGAAGGATTTCAGGCGAATACATCCTCACAATGTCTTTCAGGGCTTCCTCTTTCAGCCTGCTGCCTAATCCTCTGCAGTTCCATGAGATGTATTTCATTATTTACTGGCTTGGGGCGATGTGGCTCCTTTTGGAGCCCTGTTAAGCTTGCACCCAGATCTGGTATTCATCATTCCTTTGAGGGTTTTTTGGGAGCCTTGGAGGACATCCAGATAAGTTTTTTTCTCTCTCTGTTTCTTCTTGGATTTTCGGCCCCTGGTCGTCTTGATAGGAGTGACTTGCGAATTGTCAGATTCGGAGTCTCTCTCTTCTGTTTCTCCCCCAGAATCAGAGGCAAGGCTGATGTGCTCCTCGATGCCTTCGTTTCCCCCTTGAACATCATCTGCTGGAGGAACAATTGATTCAACTCCAGTTTCTTTCACTTTCTTCAATAGGTCTTCTGATTCTTCTTGGGTCTCCATGGCTTCCACCTTTTCACCTGAGGAGGAGCCATCTTTTGGATCGGCTTTGGACTTTGAGTTAGGATGTGGCTTCCCCAATGGCCCCGAGTTTTTCTGCACAGAAGGCTTTGGGACAGCCTTACCCTTTTTTATCTCTTTCCATCCTTCTTCTTCAACCTTTTTCCCTGTTGGGGCTTTTGGGCAATTTCGCTGGAAGTGTCCATGCTCATGACAGGTTTTGCATTTGAAAGGCAATTGCTCGTAGTCCAGCTTCTGGAAATGATGCCACTCTCCAACGGTAAGTTTGACCGCTTCAGGCAGACCAGCTTCCAGATCGACTTCCACGCAAATTCTAGCATAGGTGTATTGGCCCTTGTTATCATCTTTGTCGATGAATCGACCCAGCCCATTTGCAATCTTTTGCAGGGAGTGAAAGCTCCAACAGTGAATCGGGAGGTTGGGAAGCCGAACCCAGACTGGGACCTCCTTAGGGACATCGATAGATGGATCGAAGTCAGGGGTCCATTTATTAAGGTACAGGCCCTGATTTCCCATGAAATACGGCCCATTTCTGAACACCAAATATCGATCTTCTTTGGAGGTAAATTCAAATATGAAATAGCCTCTTCCCACAGCATAACAAATCACGTTGTTTTTCAGCTGGGGCCTCCAGTTTCGTTGAATCCAGTCATTAGTAGTTTTTGTGGATGGCCAGCGACCCATAAACTGCCCAACCAACCCTCTGTCAGCCAAGGCAAGAGCGATTTTTATCGGTTGTTCCTCTGGCAGGGCAATCTCTGGAATTTCTTCAAGTTTTTTTATGAATTTCGGCACTTCAGGGTTCAAGCATTTCTTCCCTTTCTGTGATAAAAGACTTCGGAACGCGTCTTCAGAAGATGTCGGAGGGGTGGGAGAGGGCTCCCCACCCCCAGGCGCGCTCATGGCGTTGGAAAAGACTTCTCGGCGGCGGCTGCAGACCTATTCAAAAACCCTGCAGAGCAGAGTTGTGCTCGCGATTACATATTATTGATAAAATTAAGCATATGTTCCTCATATTATCAATAGATTTTACTTGGTCGCACACGACTAAAACCAGCCTAGATCCATCTTAACTCTGGATCTATCAAGCGCCGAGAGGGATCAAATCTCTCAAGGTGAAAACCTTTCCTCAAGTTTTGCACTCAAAAAAGAGGTTTTCACCTCGAGAGATTTGATCCCTCTCGGCGCTTGATAGATCCGGAGTTAAGATGGATCTAGGGTGGTAGAAAACACCCAGTTGTAAATATGGTATGTGTTTTGTGTGCATCAATTTGAATTTTGTTATTGTCCTTTCCAAACTGAAGCTAGAAATAAAACAACAATATATCATAAAAATCATTATAAAACACAAAACAAACTTTACATTTCAATGGTAGTGAGAAACTTTACCATTTAGTTTGAAACCAATTGAATCATGTAACAACGATTTAGTTTCGAATAAAATGAATCATCAAAGTTGGTAATGGTAGTTTAGTTAAAGTCACAATTATTTTTTGGAAAATAATGAAAATTTAGGTGGTTTTTGAAGAAGTTTTGCATAATTTTTTCGAAATTTGGGTTACCATTGTGAAACTTCAAAATTTTGGGTATTCCAAGGTTTTTGATGGTGTTAAATTCATTTTCAACCTAAAAAATAATTTAGACACTCTTAATGTTGGATTCACTAAATTCTAGCAAAAATTTCTCCGTCCAAACAAAATTATAACTTGAATAGAAAACTTCGTTGGCAATGTAGTAAGACTCATTGTTCCTACAATGTAGTAAGACTTATTGTTCCTAAATGTCTTTCAAGGCCGGCAATATCAATATATTAGTTGGCAATGTAGTAAGACTCATATGCATTCGTTGGCAATGTAGTAAGACTCATTGTTCTTGAATGTCTTTCAAGGCAGGCAATATCAATGTATTGTGTACATCAGAAGTCTTAATTTACATTGTTACTTGATTTGAACTGAATCTAACATACAAATCTAACATGAGTGGAGAGGGATCCAATTTATTCACGTGCAAATTATTTTATCAGGCAATTATCATAAAACATTAGTTATTTATTTTGTTTTTTAAATTATCAGAACATTATTTATATGTTTTGTATAGTTATTTATTTTGTTTTTTTTAATTTTTTAAAATTTTTATATTAGTGGACATAACAAAATTTGAACTTTAATGACATATAACACCTTTACACATTATATTGAGTTGTAAAATAAACCTCTCCACTTAATAATAAATTTTCAATAGTAATCTTTATATCCGTGATCATTTTTTTTCTTTATAATATATTTAGAAAATATATTACTTTCTAGTACGTTAAGGTTTTCTACTTGAAAAACATGACTCCTCTTATATTTAGAAAATATTTATCTATGCTACTTTCATGTACGAGGTTAACCATGACTCCATTGAAGTTGAAGTTATTTTCGAGTATTACGTGTGGTGTTAAGGTTAGAAAAGACGACTTTATTAAAGGTCGTCTTAAAAGATTACATTGTTTAAATTAATTTTTTATTATATTGTTTAGATTAAATTTTTATTTTGGTTATAGAGTAGATTTTATTGGTTAAGGAGTTGTTTTAATTAAATGCAAGGATTCAAGTTATTGGCTTATGTAGAAGTGAAACCTTTTTAGCACAATAAATGAATTATAATTAGTCATTTTAGATGGCGTGTTTTTTTTCAAATTTCATTTTTTTATTTTTTTAAGAATTTAAATCATTACTCATTCTTATATATGTTTACTTTTTTCTACAATGAAAAGTTGATGAAGAATATTTGTTTTGTGTACTCGTGTAACCATATTATGGCTATATAATTGTGGGTAAATTTTCATTTTTCATTGTGTCAATTGCATTTTATTAGTATTTTTTAGTGTATAAATGTATCTTAATAATTGATATTTGCAATTCTTGCATTTTTGTTAAAATTGTAATTAGATTTTGAGTAAAACTAATTGGGAAAATGTGTTTTGAAGAACTTGAAAGTACTATAAAGTTGATACTTCGTTCATTATTTAAGGATGTCTTTCATGTAATTTTGATATCAAATTTTAGTTTTCTAGAAAAGCTATCAATGTGTTAATAATTCTATCATCAAGCAAGACTTGCAAGGGGGAGAAATATAGAGTTCAAGTATTAATGTGTTAAGAATGGTAGCATCAAGCAAGACTTTTGTTGGGTCTGCAAAATATCATTCATTTCACCCTCTTTTCTTTCACTTTGCTTCAGAATTTACTATATTCTGCAGCTCCATAACCATGCACTAAGACCATCTTCACAATTAACTATTGGTTTAGACACATTATTTTCCAATACATTTATTTTTGGTATTTTGAGTGAATTTATGGTTAAATATTAGAAAAATAATATGTATTCACTTATATATAAAAGTTGGATGAGTTTTGTGACATGTGTAGGCATATTTGAAGATTCCAGCACAGTTATATTTGGCCTCCAAATCTCAAATTCGAATTTCCTCTTTAAACTCTTGAAGATTTGAAGAGGATTTGAGATCATTGATCAAGCACAATTCATGGAGAAGAATCATGGAAGTTTTCCTAAGTGTCTCCTACCAACGCTAGACCATAGATTTGTGAGAGGATATGAAGAGATGTTAATTGCTAGATGTCAACACATGGTTGTAACCAAATGATATATTTGTGTATCTAGGACAGATTTGTGGATCTACATTTATGAATTAGTTATCTTAGTTTTTGTATAAATAGGGGAGCCTTTTCCTCTGAAAAGGGTGTGAAAAGTTTGGGAGATATGTCGATGCTTCAATGTAGAGTTTTGGATGTTAAGGATTGGCACTATGCTTATGATTGATGTAATGAATGTCATTGTAGTTCACTTTGATATGGTTGGTGTTTGATCAATATTTTTCTCAACTTTCCACCTCCCATTCACTTTGGAATGGCTACCTAATGCGTATGAGATGTGTTCTAATGTTTTATTTTTAGTTTATTTATGATCATTTTAATTATTTTGATTAGTTACATTCTTTCATCCTCATTCTATTTGTGTTCTTTTGCAAGTTAAGCATTATTTCTCTTGTTTCATAGATTCATTGCTTTTCAATTTGTTTGGTAGATAACTCATGAATGATTCTAATTTGGCAATGCACACATTAGTAATTTCAATTGATCTCTCACTACTTTCAGAATAATTTATCTTTAAATTTCATAGTTTAAGAATTCAATGCTTTCTTAGTATAGGATATGTTGTTTTCTAGATTAAATTTACTTTGAAGTCATTAGAATAGATTTACTTTCATGTCATTGGAATATATTTATTTTCATGTCAATAGGGTAAGTTTACTTTCATGTCAATTTTCATCTCAATTTCATAGATTAAAATATTTTTTCTCAAGTTCCGAATTTGATACTTTTGAAAAAGAAAGTGTGTGCATAGTCATCTTAGACATTTTTCATGAATAGGCTTCATTTCAATTTTGTCGTTTCTTTCAATAGATTAGGATTCCCTTTTGAAATTGAAAGTTGATTCCTAACATATACTGTGCAAGTATACTTCGCAAGTTCACAAACCCAAAGTTTAAAAAATTAATGACAAGTAATTTAATTGACAATTAAATTACCCAATAACTCTTGATGGGTAGAAATATAGAGTTCATGTTAAAAGTTATAAATTGAAAAAAAAGTTAGAAACTTGTTTAGGGAAACACAAGATTTTATGTGATGAACTTAAGTTATTTCAAAATTCCACCTCATAGAAGACGTAACCTAGAGAGGAGCATGTCCATTAGATTTTCTACATGGGAATATACAAAGAAAGCTAAATAAATGGATTGTACATGCATATATTGGGAAGGTAACAACACTCCTCATGACCATTCGAGCTACTTTTTGAAAAAGACACGTGCAAATAGAGATAGGTAATGATGGGGATAACATTACTTGGTGTTGTTGGTGTTGTGGGGTGGGTGGGTAGAAGGTTTGTATTTGTAGTTTTTCAATGTTGTGACAATGGATCGTTTTCTTAGGATAGGTGCATGCACACACATAGGTGATGGCAATGGCAACATTGCATGGGGATGCAATGTAGGGAAGGAGCAATTTTCTCCTCATTACGAGGGCGTAGATTATTTGGTCTGCGCATGGTTTTGTTTCCACCAAGTCATTGGCTCAAATATCATGAAGAAGGGTCAAGGGTGGGAGCCAACTGTGGGGATTAAAACTATCTATTAGGGTGTCCAATCTCAATTGAGCTTACACAATCCTAGTGACAACATTCAGATAGTTAGGTAGATCGTTTTTCCATCCAACATTAGAGTCAGCCTTGGCCTCAACTCAAGACAAATTTTTGTTCCCAAAGTTGGCCAAAGATCAAATAGTGGACACTTTGTTCGGGATATGTGTTTAGAAAAGTTGTAGTTCATTAAGGATTTGTTTGAAAGTTATTGTAACATCCATTGGTTGATTTTCCATGTAAAAAATATAAGACCAAGGTCATGGGACATGTATTCCAAGCTACATGATGGGAAAACATTAAAGTGGGGATCACTTTTGTATTATTAATGGCTATGGAAATTGGCAAAGGCAAAGATGCAATAATTGGAATTTTATTTATGAAAATAAAGGAAAATAAGAGAAAAGGAAGGTGAAGGGGCACACATTTGCATGCTATGGAAATTAGAGGAAAAATGAAGGAAATTGAAGAAAATAGAGGCATCAATGATAAAAGGAATTTAGAGGATCACTTGTTATCATTTTGATAGTTTAGGTTTTCTCTCTCACACTCTTGCACACTTAGAGCATGCTTGGAGCATTCTAGTATTCACTTGGATTGGAGAAAGAAGGCAAAGGAAAGTAAGGGAGTGGAATGGAAAGTTGGATCCATGGCTACAACAGGGATTGCTTTGCAGGTAATAGGTTGCATGTATGATTTCCTCGTTGATTTCTAGATGCATGGTATATGGATGTGATTTTTTATTATGTGTTGTCATTGGCATAGAGAATTGTCTGGATTGACGGTGATTTTAGCCTTGCCCTGCCTTGCCATTTCCTAGATAACCATGGTGTTGTGGGTTTTCCACTTTATTTTTTATTATTAATGCTCAGGTTTCCGATGGTTGTGGGTTGGAAAAAAACGCTCTGGAAGCCTTGGAACAACTTGGGTTGATTTTCTAGTCCTGGAGCCTTGGTTGGGACAAATGATCTGGATCCCTTGGTGAATTAAGTTACTAGTCTATGGAGTCGGGTTGGACAAACCCTCTGAAGCCCTGGAAGATTATGGGTTGAGTTACTAGTTTCAGGAGCCCTAAACAACTTGGGTAGAGACTGATCTAGCTGATGTTAATGATTTCCATGTTCGAGAGGTGGAATAATTGTGGTTGAGGTTTTAGGTGGCTTGGCCTCTAGAAGTGATATGAAAGGACTGTATTATTTTTGTTGTGCTAAGTATCTTTTCAGTTTATAAACTTGTGCATACTTGTCTCATTAGTTTGCTTAAGGATTGAGGTTTTTTTCCATGAAATGTAGATGATTTTTAGTGAATTAGAAGCATGAAATAAGCACAAATAACACTAGACAACAGTGTAAAACAAAGAAATAAGTCACCACATGAAATTTACACAACAGACATGATGAAGCAGTTCACCCCTCCTGGGTTACATCTGCTGGTCCAGCTCCCAATGGCATGTTCATCTTTCATTATGCTCAAAATTTTGCTATTACATGTAGTACATGCCTCTAATGGTTTTTTTTTCTCTACACCAATGGCTCCAGAATGCTCCAATTAGTTAAAAATGACTGTTGATTCACTCAGAATGGGCGAAAATTGAGTCTCCTACTCTTTTGCCTAGTTACACCTAGAAAATTTCCACTAAAAGTGGAAAACTCCACTTAACTGGAGTTAAAATAGTGGATATCGCCACTTTGGGCGCACTTCCAAAGTTACCATCGAATTAACTACAACAATAATTGTTAGCGGTTGGGGTGGCCACATGCTAGCCCCAAAACTCGCGGTTTGTTTAATGGTTAGTGGAACTCCGATTGGAGAATTTGAATTTCGGTTGAATGCACGTTTAACGCTGGAGGTTAGCGTTAACTGTCGGCGGAAATAACATTGGCATTAAACTCATGCCATGTGAAAAATCTCTTCGGAATGCTAGCGGTTAACATAGACTGCATGGAATTAACTGTTTTATTTTTGTTATGTGACCAACCATCAGGGACTGCTGGCGGGTTGGGACCGTCGGCGATCCCCAACCCCCACACGCCTTTGTAAGAAACTTTATCATAAACCTGCGTCCATTGAATGTTAAGACATAACGTGAAGAGTGGTTAGTGGAGACCTGTGCGTGCCCTGCCAGAGGTAGTGGGGTCGATCCCTATGAACCTCACAAAAAATTTGATACACCTTTAAGGGGACACGTGGTAGCCTCAGGGCTAGCCACATGGCACCCTTTAATTGGTCCTCCAAATCAATGTACCACCAATTCGACCAATAAAATGGCAGCACTTGTCATCCTGTAATTGGTTCCGAGGAAAGGAATATTCCTTAGAATATTCCTTTTTCTAACTATGCATTCCAGTCAACCCTAGTCAAAGTGTCGCAAAATTTACTTTTTTGGCTTTTCGATCAAAACACGATATCTCCCTCATACAACATCGATTTTTCGAACCGTTCGCAGTGACGAAATCAGGAAGAAAAGATCTATGCAACCATCCTAGTTTCAATCCAATCATGTAACTTTGAATTTTGAGCAAAATTCATGAACTCTTGATCCCTCCTCCCCATTCAAAAGCTTTTGGAACCCAAAAGACTTGATTACCTGTTCAGTATATGAGGGTACAACTCCCTCACCTTTCCAATCTCCATCCACTTTGCCTTGCTTGGCTTAATGCCTTTGAGCCCAACTCGAAGGTAGTCAACACTTCCCCTCTTGGATGCTCTTGTCGTCTTGTCAAGAATTGTATCTTCCTTGAGCTCATCCAGAAATTATGGCGATAAATATTCAATAGAAGGTAGTTTAACATCACTTCCTTGATCATCGATCAAAGGTGGCTCATACAAACGTAAGTTTTCAACATTAACAACTGAATACATTTGCATATAAGAAGGCAAGTCAAGTTGGAATGCATTATTACCAACTTGCTTTATGATCTTGAATGGACCATATCGAATGGGTTTGAGCTTTTTACCTTCCCCTTGCATTGTTTCTTTGCTAATGTGCAACCATACCTCATCTCCCTCTTGAAACTTGTGACCAAATCTATGTTTTTCATGCCTCTCTTTGTATTGCTTTTACTTTTCTCAAGTTGTTCTTGAATTTGTTGATGTATAATCTGAATTTTCTCAATGAAATTTCGAGCCTTTTCAATATCACTATGGCCATCTATTGCAACATCCTCCCAAAGATGAAGTCTAATGGCGATTTTGGCAAATACCCAAAGCATACTTCAAAAGGTGATGTTGAGTTGAAGAGTGCTTTGCTCGGTTGTAAGCGTGTTGAATGTAATGAAGTTGTTCATCCCATAACTTAGGATGTTTGCTGCAATATCCTCTCAATAGATGCACAACGGTTATGTTCACCACCTCGGTTTTTCCATATGTTTGTGGATGAAAAGTGGTACTCTTTTTCAAATTTGTGTCCATCATCTTCCATAGATTTGACCAAAAATTCCCAATGAACCTGGAATCCCTGTCACTAACAATAGAAGTTGGCAATCCAAAATGAACCCAATCATGTTGAAAATAAAGTTTAGCAGTTTGTTCATCAGTAATGGTTTTCTTACATGGCATAAGTATACACATTTTATTGAATCTATCCACAACTACATAAATATAATCATGTTTTTTTCTTGACATAGGTAGACCTCCAACAAAGTCCATGGAGACACTTTCCCATGGCCTTGATGGTACCGGTAGTGGCGTGTACAACCCAAGCTTCCTATTACTAGGCTTACTTGTTGCACACATAGAACAACCTATTATAAAACACGACACACTATCTATCATGCGAGGCCAATAGCAATACCTGTGTCGATGCGCCATTGTTTTGCTTACCCCAAAGTTTCCAAAAATAAGAGATGAATGAGCTTCTCTCATGACACTTAGCCTCTCTCCTTGTGGTATACAAAACTTTCCCAAATGAAACAACAAATTGTTATGCATGTGATAATATTTTTCTTCAACTTGATTCCTTTCACTCAAACTAGCATACACATCTTGAAAATCAATGTCATGTGCATAGTGTTCTATGTAATTCTCATGTACAATAGAATCATTTTTGAGTAAAGTAGATACACTAATGATTGGTCTTGAAAGAATATCAAAAAATTTATTGAAAATACCTTTCTTGTACCTTATAACCAAGTGAAATTGTTGAAGAAATCCCATCCACCTGAAATGTCTTGATTGCTACAATTTTGTTCGCGACTGCAAGTATTGTAATGTTTGGTGATCAGTATGCACAATAATCTCTTTACCCATCAAGTAGTGTTTCCACTTCTTGACACTTTGTACCAACGCATATAGTTCTTTGTCATATGTAGGATAATTTTTCACAACACCATTAAATGTTTCAGAATAAAAAGCGATAGGCTTACCGTGCTGCAAAAGTACTACGCCCATGGCATAATCACTAGCATCGGTTTTAATCTCGAATGGTTGTCTCAAGTTTGGTAATGTAAGGACTAGAGCTAAACTAATCTTGTATTTTAAAGCTTCTAAAGCTTGTTGTTTTTTTCCTCCCCATTGAAAGCCTTTCTTCACACTTTTCACTGCATGCATAGGAGTTGTGATGGAAGAAAAGTTAGCAATAAACTTTCTCCAATACTAAGCTGCACCTAAGAAACTTCTTACCTCGATTACTGTTTTAGGTGTGGAAAAATTCACAATGGCTTCCACTTTAGAAGGATAAATTCTCAACTCTCCTCCTCCTACAATATGTCCCAAATAGACCAAAGAAGTCTTTCCAAACTCACACTTTGACATCTTAAGAAACAATTTCTCTTTCTTCAAAACATCAAGCACTCTATTCAAATGCAAGACATGATCTTCTCTTTTTTTGCTGAAAATTAAAATGTCATCTAAGTAGACAATAACAAATTCATCAAGGAATGGACGCAAAACACTATCCATAACACGCATGAAAGTTGCGAGTGCATTACACAAACCAAATGGCATAACTAGCCACTCAAAGAGTCCTTGTTTGGTTTTTAATGCAGTTTTCCATATATCAATTTCTGCAATTCTTACTTGATGATATCCACTTCGTAAATATAACTTAGTGAAAAAAATTTCTTATTTTATTTGATCAATCAAACCATCTATTCTTGGGAGTGGGTAATGATTCTTTACCATAATCTTTTTCAAAGCTCAAAAATCTACACACATGCGCCAAGTCCCATCTTTCATTGGTATCAAGACCATGGGTGAACCGCATGGCGAGGTGCTTGGCCTTATGATTCCTTTGTCCAACATCTCTTTGATTTTCCTCTTTATTTCAACATTCTCCATTATTGACATGTGATACATACCGATGTTTGCAAGAGGACAATCTTTCTGCAATTGAATCTCATGTTGAATCTCTCTTTTTGGAGGTAATCCTGTTGGCTCCTGAAACATATCATGATGTGCATTAACTACATCATATAAATATGGTTTCAACTTAGGATCACATCCCTCAAATGATTCATGATTAACATCAACTTTAGGCTTAATCATAAGAAGAACAAAATTCTTACTTGAATTTACCAGCCTCTTTACCTGTCCAGCCTTTACCATAGCAATGTTTGTCTTCTTGCAATGTGCTCTAACAATGTACTCCTTGCCATCTTTGAATAAATGATATTTGTTCTCATGGCGATAGAAGATCGCTTTCCTGTCATACAAGTAAGGACTTCCCAACACAATACTAGTGATGTCAAGTGGAACCACATCTAGTTCAACTGTGTCAATAAAATTTGCAGTGATTGCAAACCGCAATATACATTTCTTTGAAACCTGTAAATTTACATCCTTACAAATCCAACCTAATGGATATGGTTTTGGATGTGGTATGGTCTCAAGGTTAAGTTTCTTGACCAAGTCTTCAGAGATTAAGTTTTCTTGTGACTCACTGTTAAACAATGTGTCAATCTTGGTATGCTTGGATATGACCCTCAC
Organism: Pinus albicaulis; assembly: GCA_034641835.2. Taxonomy (NCBI): domain Eukaryota; kingdom Viridiplantae; phylum Streptophyta; class Pinopsida; order Pinales; family Pinaceae; genus Pinus; species Pinus albicaulis. Next base: position 450,645,410 of record CM076578.1, read on the forward strand.
ATGAAACAATTCTATTCTTTATTCTTCATTTGGAGTATGTATGTGACAGTTTGATGTACTAATACTGGGTTTAGTTTCAATTTCTTTCCCCTTCATGTTCTTCAATCCCATGGCTGTAATCTTAGATTCATCACCTGAATCATCTCCTAAATCATGTTGAGTTGTAGCTGTAGTTTTTTGTTTCCCTTTGTTATTGGGTTTCTTTGGCCTCATTTCAGGATGTAATTTCCAACAATGAGTTTCGTCATGGCCTTATTTGAACAATGTTTACAAACCAATTTTTCTCCCTCTTTCTCAACAGATGCATTCTTTTTGTTTTTACCTTTTGAGGTCTTTTCTTTTTTTTACCCTTAAAAGGTTTCTTTCTACCCTCTTCAGAAATTTTGTTCCCTCTAGCTTCTAGATGTGTGGCCTGAACACATACGTCATCTAGACTTATGGGGTTAAACATGAGAATAGTATGTTTTAGGTAGCTATGTAAGCCTCCTATGTACTTGAGCAAAGTATCTTGGCTCTGCAAATCTACCCCTAATAAGAGAGCTCTTCTCCTAAATTCTTGGGTGTATTCTTGCACATTTTGTCCCTTCAATTAGCTAAAGTTCTGCCAGTTCGTTATGGATTTCTACATATGAGCTAATGGATAAAAATGTTGTTTTATAGCAGTAATGAAATCAAACCATGATTGAATAATCTTACCATGTTTCTTGATCTCCTCCTTTGTCTTCGCTTCCCACCAAACAAGTGTTGCACCTTCCATTCTCAATGAAGCTAATTGGATTTTGGTATCATCATCTTGAAGGCTCTGGATTCTCAAATAGACCTCCAATTTCCTAATCCAATTATCAAGATTTTCTGCATTGACTTCACCATTAAACATTGGCAATTCAAACTTAACATCAAGTTTTAAAAAATGACTTTTACCAATGTTCTTTGACTTGTGTGTCTAATGTACTGAAGAAGAAGTATAGGATGAGGATGATGAGGATGAGGGTGGGCTCTCCATTGCCTCCATTTCCTCCATTTCCCTTCTTTGAATTATCTTCATCATTGTTACCTTCTGAATATCCCTGTCCTTCCTTGTGAAGTTTGGATCCTTCTCCTTCCAGTCTCTCATTCCTTTATTGATAAAGGATTCTAACCATCTCAGTCATGTCAAGGAATGCTTTCCTGAACACTCTTTATTCCTCTTTAGGGTCCATTTCTTCATGGATTTATCCTTCCTCTTGAGGCATGCTTAACATAGTTTTTGCTTCCTTATGAGGTGAAATAGGTGGTGGTGATTGTGGCAATATTTCTCTCCTTTTCTTTGGCTCTTCTTGAGACCCTTCTGCTTCCACCAATTTTCCTTCTCCTCTCTTGAGCTTAAGCCTTGTAAGCATCTAAAAATTGCAAACAATTAAACAATTATTTGCAAAAAACAACACTAGAGAATAAAAACTCTAGCTATGATACCAATCTGATCTAAAAGGACTATATTAGATTTGTTGTGCTAAGTGTATTTTCAGTTTATAAACATGTGCATACTTGTCTCATTAGTTTTCTTAAGGATTGAGGTTTTTGTCCATGAAATGTAGATGATTTTTAGTGAATTAGAAGCATGAATAAACACAAATAACATTGAACAACAGTGTAAAATAGAGAAATAAGTCACCACATGAAATTTACACAACATGCATGATGAAGCAGTTCAACCCTGGGCTACATCTGTTGGTCCAACTCCCAATGGCATGTCCATCTTTCATTATGCTAAAAATTTTTCAATTACATGTAATTACAGACCTCTAATGGTTGTTTTATCTGCACCAATGGCTCTAGAATGCTCCAATTAGTAAAAAATGACTCTTCATTCACTCAGAATGGGCAAAAATTGAGTCTCCTACTATTTTGCCCAGTTTCACCTAGAAAAAATCCACTAAAAGTGGAGAACTTCACTTAACTAGAGTCAAAATAGTGGATACCGCCACTTTGGGCGCACTACCAAAGTTACCGCCGAATTAACCGCTGCAATAATTGTTAGCGGTTGGGGTGGCCACATGCCAACCCCAAAACCTGCAGTATGTTTGATGGTTAGCGGAACTCTGAGCTTAAACTCTGGTTGGAGACTTTGAACTGCGGTTGAATGTGCATTTAACATTGGAGGTTAATGTTAACTGTCGGCGGAAATAATGTTAGCATCAAACCCATGCCATGTGACAACTCTCGTCCGAATGCTAGCGGTTAACATAGACTACACGAATGATCAGGAGTTCATAAATTTTGCTCAAAATTGAAAGTTATAGGATTGGGTTGAAACTAAGATAGTTGCGTAGATCTCGTCTTCCTAATTTTGGTGCCGTGAATGGTTAGAAAAACCAATGTCGTATGAAGGATATATCGCATTTTGATCGAAATCCTAAACAATTAAATTTTGCGACAGGGTTCACTAGATGCCCAGTCAACATGGTGGATGTACAGTCAGCAAAAAGGAATATTTTGAAGAATATTCCTTTTCTCAGAACCAGTCAATGGATGACAAGTGGCACGATATCATTTGTTAAATGGTTGTACGATTATTTTTTGGAGGACCAATTATAGGGTGACACGTGGCCAACCCTGAGGCTGCCACGTGTCGCCAAGGTGTTAGTGTAAAATTTTTATAGAGGTTCGCAGGGCTCGACCTCGCGACCTCTAGAAGCACATGCACAGGTCTCCATCCTCTACGCTACAAGATGTTTCTTACCCTCTATAGCCATGGGTTCTATTTAAAATTTAATGCATTGTGGTTTGGGGGTTGGGACTGCTAGTTGTCCCAACCCGCCAACGGTCCCATAGAACATGGTCATATTGCAGTGTTAACGTCGCAAAAAATCTCAAACACCCACCATCATATCCGAATTTTTTTTAATGTGTCACATGGATTTGTTACAACTTGTGCGGTTACAAGCTCTGACGATTTTGTTAACACAACTTCAAACCCGGAGTTCTGCCTAACCACCAGAGTTTGGGCTATGGTTCCGCCAACCCTCGCGGTAATCGCGGAATAGGGGTTGGCATGTAGCCACCCTAACTACCCAAGTTTAAAGCTGTGGCTATTTCGGCGGGAAATTTATAGCACACTATTTTTGTGCGGAAATTTCCAAACTAACTCCAGTTAAGTGGAGTCCTCCATAATTAGTGGAGCTTTTCTAGGTGTTACTGGGCAAATGAGTTGGAGGCTCAATTTTCGCCCATTCAGAGTGAATGAAGAGTCATTCTAGACTAATTGGAGCATTCTTGAGCCATTTGTCTAGAGAAAACAACCATTAGAGGCCTGTAACTACATGTATTTGCAAAATTTTGAGCATAATGAAAGATGGGCATGCCATTAGGAGTTGAACTAGAAGATGTAGCCCAGGAGGGGTGACCTGCTTCATCATGCCTACTATGTAAATGTTATGTGGTGTTTTATTTCTCTGTTTTGCACTGTTTTTCAACGTTATTTGTGCTTATTTCATGCTTCTAATTTACTAAAATCATCTACAATTCATGGTTAAAATTCCCAATACTCAAGCAAACTAATGAGACAAGTATGCACATGTTTTATAAACTGAAAAGACACTTAGCACAACAAAAATAATACAGTCCATTAAGATCAGATTGGTATCAGAGCTATAGTTTATTCTCTGGTGTTGTTTTGTGCAAAATATTGTTTAATTTTTTGCAAGTTTTAGATACTTACAAGGCTCAAGCTCAAAAGAGGAGAAGGAAAATTGGTGGGAGTAGAAGGGTCTCAAGAAGAGCCAAAGAAAAGGAGAGAAATATTGCCACAATATCCACCACCTAGTTCCCCTCATAAGGAAGCAGAATCTACATTAAGCATGCCTCAAGAGGATGGAGAAATCCATGAAGAGATGGATCCCAAAGAGGAATAAATAGTGTTCAGGAAAGCATTCCTTGACATGATTGAGATGGTTAGAATCCTTTATCAAGAAAGGAATGAGATACTAGAAGGAGAAGCATCCAAACTTCAAAAGGAAGGACAAGGATCTTCAGGAGGTCACAATGATGAAGATAAGTCAAAGAAGGGAAATAGAGGAAATGGAGGCAATGGAGAGCCACCATCTTCACCCTCACCCTCTACCTCTACTTCAGTGCATCAGCCTCAGAAGTCAAAGAACACTGGTAAAAGTCATTTTTTAAAACTTGATGTTAAGTTTGAATTGCCAATGTTTAATGGTGAAGTCAATGCAGAAAATCTTGATAATTGGATTAGGCAATTGGAGGTCTATTTGAGAATCCAGAACCTTCAAGATGATTATACAAAAATCCAATTAGCTTCATTGAGAATGGAAGATGCAACACTTTTTTGGTGGGAAGCCGAGACAAAGGAGGAGATTAAGAAGCATGGTAAGATTATTCTATCATGGACTTATTTCATTAATGCAAAAAAGCAATAGTTTTATCTATTAGCTCATATGCATAAAGCCATAATTAACTGGCAAAAATTTAAGCAATTGAAGGGACAAAATGTGCAAGAATACACCCAAGAATTTGGGAGAAGAGCTCTCTTATCAGGGGTAGATTTTCAGAACCAAGATACTTTTCTCAAGTACATAGGAGGCTTACATAGCTACCTAAAACATACTATTCTCATGTTTAACCCCACAATTCTAGATGAAGTATGTGTTCAGGCCATACATCTAGAAGCTAGAGGGAAGAACATTTCTGAAGAGGGTAGGAAGAAATATTTTAAGGGTAAAAACAAAGAGAAGACCTCAAAAGGTAAAAGCAAAAATAATGCATCTGTTAAGAAAGAGGGAGAAAAATTGGTTGGTAAAAATTGTTCAAAATAAGGCCATGATGAAACTCATAGTTGGAAATTACATCTTGAAATGAGGCCCAAGAAATACAACAACAAAGGGAAACAGAAAAATGCAACTACAACTCAACATGATTTAGGAGAGGATTCAGGTGATGAATCTAAGGTTACAACCATGGTATTGAAGAACATGAAGGGGGAATAAATGGAAACTAAACCTGGTACTAGTACATCAAATTGTCACATACATGCTCCAAATGAAGAAGAAAGAATTGAATTGTTTCTTGTGAGGGTCATATCCAAACATACCAATATTGACACATTGTTTGACAGTGGGTCACAGGAAAACTTAATCTCTGAAGACTTGGTCAATAAAATTAACCTTGAGATCGTACCACATCCAAAACCATATCCACTTGGTTGGATTTGTAAGGATGCAAATTTACAGGTTTCAAAGAAATGCATATTGTGGTTTGTAATCATTGCACATTTTGTTGACACAGTTGAATTAGATGTGGTTCCACTTGACATAACATGTATTGTGTTGGGGATTCCTTAATTGTATGACAGGAAAGAGATCTTCCATCACCATGAGAAAAAATACCATTTATTCAAAGATGGCAAGGAGTATATTGTTAGAGCACATCGCAAGAAGACAAACATTGCTATGGTAAATGATACATACTTGAAGACAAACATTGCTATGGTAAATGTTGGACAGGTAAAGAGGCTAGTGAATTCCAGTAAGAATTTTGTTCTTCTAATGATTAAGCCTAAAGATGATGTTAATCATGAATCATTTGATGGATGTGATCCTAAGTTGAAATCATATTTATATGATGTAGTTAATTCACATCATGAGATGTTTCAGGAGCCAACAGGATTGCCTCCAAAAAGAGAGATTCAACATGAGATTAAATTGCAGCAAGATTTTCCTCTTCCAAACATCGGCATGTATCACATGTCGATAACAGAGAATGCTGATATAAAGAGGAAAATCAAAGAGATGCTGGACAAAGTAATCATAAGGCCAAGAACCTCACCATGTCATTCACCCATAGTCCTAATACCAAAGAAAGATGGGACTTGGAACATGTGTGTAGATTTCAGAACTTTGAACTAGATTACGGTAAAGAATCGTTACCCACTCCCAATGATAGATGATTTGCTTGATCAACTAAAAGAAGCAAAATTTTTCACTAAGTGAGATTTATGAAGTGGATATCATCAAGTAAGAATTGCAAAAAGTGATATATGGAAATCTACATTTAAAACCAAACAAGGACTCTTTGAGTGGTTAGTTATTCCATTTGCTTTGTGTAATGTGTTGAGTCTCAAAAGTGTTTTCCATATTCATACATATTTCCATTATGTCATAACCATCTAGCTCTTATTTCATAGCCATCTGACCTAAAGCCCTACATCAAGTAACCATTTTTCATAAATATATGGGTTAGGATCCTTGTTTTCAAAAGTTATTTATTTTATGTATTTAAAGTGAATTTATGATTAGAAACTAGAAAATTAACATAGTTTTATATATCTATATATGTGTTGTGAGTTTTGTGACATGTGTAGGTAAAAAAAGAGACTTCTAGAAGACCTTTATGTGGCACTCTAAGGCCAAATTCGAATTTGGTTGGAGAAGATCATGGGATCATGAGAACATGTGTCTCACTTCCTTGTTGTATTGAAACTCTAAGAGGATATGTGTCTCACTTCCTTGTTGTATTGAAACTCTAAGAGGATATGTGTCTCTTTCTTAAGTTGTGTTGAAATTCTAGAAAGACATGTGTCTTATCATTTCCTATTTTGATTGTAACTCTAGAGTTGGAGGGAGAGATTCATGGACTCTCATTAATGAGATGACTCCTCATATTTTGTATAAATAGGAGAAGCTTTCTCCTATCATGGTTAATGAAGAAGTAGGAGAAAATAGGAGTATTTTGTAACAAAGTTAAATATGGAATGGGATGTAGATTTGTGAGATTTTCAATAGAGAAATTCAGTTCTTTGATGATGTTTTGATTACAACTTTAAGGAGCTGAAGGACTTCACCAAATTGGTAGCAGAGGCCCCCTGCTATCCAAGGAGGCTTCTACATGCTTTCTAGATAAGTAGCTTTTAATTCATGTCTTGCATTATTTGTTTAACTAAAAGATCCTCATTATCTCACAATCATTCTTTTTCTTAAAATGCTCTTCCAAAATATCATTATTAGATGGAAAAGATTTGGTTGTATTATATTGAGTTAATTAGCATTCTCTGTTTTGCAATTAGATTAAAAGATCCTCATTATCTTACAATCATTCTTTTTCTTAAAATGCTCTTCCAAAATATCATTATTAGATGGAAAAGATTTGGTTGTATTATATTGAGTTAATTAGCATTTTCTATTTTGCAATTAGATTAAAAGATCTTCATTATCTTACAATCATTCTTTTTCTTAAAATGCTCTTTCAAAATATCATTATTAGATGGAAAAGATTTGGTTGTATTATATTGAGTTAATTAGCATTCTCTGTTTTGCAATTAGATTAAAATATCCTCATTATCTTACAATCATTCTTTTTCTTAAAATGCTCTTCCAAAATATCATTATTAGATGGAAAAGATTTGGTTGTATTATATTGAGTTAATTAGCATTTTCTGTTTTGCAATTAGATTAGAAGATCCTCATTATCTTACAATCATTCTTTTTCTTAAAATGCTCTTCCAAAATATCATTATTAGATGGAAAAGATTTGGTTGTATTATGTTGAGTTAATTAGCATTTTTAGTTGCAATTCCTTTTGTTAATTATCACAGTTAGACTTATTCTAATAAGCTCTTCCAAAATATCATTATGATGAATAAGGCATAACTGTGGTATTGTAGGTTTTAGTGCTTGTTTACACTAAGTGGCATAGCCATTCTTACTCTTACAAAGCTCTTCCAAAATATCATAACAATGAGTAAGAAATAGCTGTGGTGTCTTAGATTTTAGTTGCATTTTCTTTCATTGTTACGTTTATTTTCAATTGCATTGGATAATTCAGCCAGGACTATTTTACAAACTCTTCCAAAATATCATTCATCATGAACAAGAAGGGCTGTAGAATTCCATAGACTAGTTGCATGTTAATTTAGTGAGAGTACTCCGGAGGTAGATTATATTTCTGTTCCCAAAAACAATAAGAAAAACACATACAACGAAGTAAGGAAGAGGTCACTTAAGCACATATAGTGCACCACACTTCATCAGTTTACTAGCCCTGGTTGATAATTTATGTTAGCAATTTAGGACGCTAAACTGACTACACATAATGCACCGGCAAATTTCATGCGTGTTATGGAAAGTGTTTTGCGTGCATTCATTGATGACTTTGTGATTGTGTACTTAGATGGCATATTGATTTTCAGCAAAACAAGAGAATAACATGTCTTTCCTGTGAATAGAGTGCTTGATGTTTTGAAGAAAGAGAAATTGTTTCTTAAGATGTCAAAGTGTGATTTTGGAAAGAATTCTTTGGTTTATTTGGGACACATTGTAGGAGGAGGAGAGTTGAGAATTGATCCTTCTAAAGTGAAAGCCATTGTGAATTGGCCCACACCCAAAACAGTAACTGAGGTAAGAATTTTCTTAGGTGCAGCTCAATATTGGAGAAAGTTTATTGCTAACTTTTCTGCCATCGTAGCTCCTATGCATGCAGTAACAAGTGTGAAGAAAGGCTTCCAATGGGGAAGCAAACAACAACAATATTTCTAAGCTTCAAAAGACAAGATTAGTTTAGCTCCAGTCCTTGCATTACCGAATTTGAGACAACCATTCGAGATTCAAACTGATGCTAGTGATTTTACCATGGGCGCAGTTCTTTTGCAGCATGGTAAGACTATCGCTTTTCATTCTGAAACATTCAATGGTGTTGTAACTAATTATCCTACATATGACAAAGAACTATATGCATTGGTACAAAGCATCAAGAAGTGGAAATACTACTTGATGTGTAAAGAGACGATTGTGCATACCGATCACCAACCATTACAATACTTGCAGTCACAAACAAAATTGCAACAATCAAGATATTTTAGGTGGATGGGATTTCTTCAAGAGTTTCACTTGGTTATAAGGTAAAAGAAAGGTATTTTCAATAAATTGTTGATATTCTTTCAAAACCAATCATTAGTGCATCTACTTTACTAAAAAATGATTCTATTGTACATGAGAGTTACATAGAACAATATGCACATGATGTTGATTTTCAAGATGTGTATGCTAGTTTGAGTGAAGGGAATCAAGTTGAAGAAAAAGATTATCACATGCATAAAAATTTGCTGTTTCATTTGGGAAAGTTGTGTATACCATAAGGAGAGAGGCTAAGTGTCATGAGAGAAGCTCATTCATCTCTTATTATTGGACACTTTGGGGTAAGAAAAACAATGGCGCATCTATAGAGGTATTGCTATTGGCCTCGCATGGTAGATACTGTATCATGTTTTATAGGAGGTTGTTCTATGTGTGCAACAAGAAAGCCTAGTAATAGAAAGCTTGGGTTGTACACGTCACTATCGGTACCATCAAGTCCATGGGAGAGTGTCTCCATGGACTTTGTTGGGGGTCTACCTATGCCAAGAAAACATCATGATTATCTTTATGTAGTTGTGGATAGATTCAGTAAAATGTGTATACTTATGCCATGTAAGAAAACCATTACTTCTGACCAAATTATTGAACTCTATTTTCAACATGTATGGGTTCATTTTGGATTTCCAACTTCTATTGTTAGTGATAGGGATTCCAGGTTCATTGGGAATTTTTGGTCCAATCTACGAAAGATGATGGACACAAAGTCGAAAAAGAGTATTTATTTTCATCCGCAGATTGATGGACAAACCGAAGTGGTGAATAGAACCATTGTGCATCTATTGAGAGGATATTGTAGTAAGCATCCTGAGTTGTGGGATTAGCAACTGCATTACATTCAACACACTTACAATCGGGCAAAGCACTCTTCAACTCAGACATCACCTTTTGAAGTATGCTTTGGGTATTTTCCAAAATCGCCATTAGACTTCATCTTTGAGAAGGATGTTGCAATTGATGGGCATAGTGATATTGACAAGGCTTGAAATTTCATTGAGAAAATTTAGATTATACATCAACAAGTTCAAGAACAACTTGAGAAAAGTCAAAGCAAATACAAGTAGAGGCATGACAAATATAGAGTTGATCACAAGTTTCAAGAGGGAGATGAGGTATGGTTGCACATTAGAAAAGAAAGGATGCAAGGAGAAGGTAAAAATATCAAGCCCATTCGCTATGGTCCATTCAAGATCATAAAGCGAGTTGGTAACAATACATTTCAACTTGACTTGCCTTCATATATGCAAATGTATTCATTTGTTAATGTTGAAAACTTACATTTGTATGAGTCACCTTTGATCGATGATCAAGGAAGTGATGTTCATCTGCCTTCTATTGAATATTTCTCACCAGAATTTCTGGATGAGGTCAAGGAAGATACAATTCTTGACAGGAGGACAAGAGCATCCAAGAGGGGAAGTGTTGACTACCTTCGAGTTAGGCTCAAAGGCACTAAGCCAAGAAAGGAAAAGTGGATGGAGGTTGGAAAGGTGAGGGATTTGTACCCTCATCTACATAACAGGTAATCAAGTCTTTTAGGGTCCAAAAGCTTCCCAATGGGGAGGAGTGACCAGGAGTTCAAAATTTTTTCTCAAAATTGAAAGTTACATGATTGGTTTGAAACTAGGATGGTTGTGTAGATCTCATCTTCCTGATTCCGACACCGCAAATGGTTCGAAAAACTGATGTCGTATGAAGAAGATATCGCGTTCTAATCGAAATCCTAAACAACTAAATTTTATGACAAGGTTGACTGGGATGCCCAGTTAGCATGGTGGATGTACAGTAAGAAAAAAGAAATATTTTAAAGAATATTCCTTTTCTTAGAACCAGTCAATGGATGACAAGTGGCACAATATCATTTGTTGAATAGTTGTACGATTGTTTTTTGGAGGACCAATTATAGGGTGACACATGGCCAACTGTGAGTCCGCCACATGTCCCCAGGGTGTTAGTGTAATTTTTTTATAGAGGTCCGTAGGGCTTGACCCCGCGACCTCCGGCAGTACATGCACAGGTCTCCACTATCTATGCTACAAGATGTTTCTTACCCTCTATAGCCACGGGTTATATTTAAACTTTAATGCATTGTGGTTTGGGGGTTGGGACCGCCAGTGGTCCCATAGAACATGGTCACATTGCAGTGTTAATGTTGCAAAAAATGTCAAACACCTACTAGCATATCCACAAAAAAATTAACGTGTCACATGGAGTTGTTACAACACCACGCGGTTACAACCTCTGACGGTTTTGTTAACACAACTTAAAACCCGGAGTTCCGCCTAACCATCGGAGTTTGGGCTATGGTTCCGCCAACTGTCGCGGTAACCGCGGAACGGGGGTTGGCATGTGGCTACCCCTAACCGCCCAAGCTTAATGTTGCGACTATTTCGGCAGGAAATTTAGAGCGCACTATTTTTGTGCGGAAATTTCCAAACTAACTCCAGTTAAGTGGAGTCCTCTACAATTAGTGGAGCTTTTATAGGTGTTACTGGGCAAATGAGTTGGAGGCTTAATTTTCTCCCATTCAGAGTGAATGAAGAGTCATTTTAGACTAATTGGAGAATTCTAGAGCCATTGGTGTAGAGAAAACAACCATTAGAGGCCTGTAACTACATGTATTTGCAAAATTTTGAACATAATGAAAAATGGACATGCCATTGGGAGCTGGACAAATAGATGTAGCCCAGGAGGGGTGAATTCCTTCATCATGCCTGCTGTGTAAATTTTATGTGGTGTTTTATTTCTCTGTTTTTCACTATTGTTCAGTGTTATTTGTGCTTATTTCATGCTTCTAATTCACTAAAATCATCTACAATTCATGGTTAAAATTCTCAATACTCAAGCAAACTAATGAGACAAGTATGCACATGTTTTATAAAATGAAAAGACACTTAGCACAACAAAACTAATACAATCCTTTCAGATCAGCGGAGTTAACTATTTTATGTTTTTATGTGACCAACCTCCGGGGACCACTAGTGGGTTGGGACCGTCGGCGGTCCCCCACCCCTACATGTCTTTGCAATAAAATTTATCATAAACTTGTGGCCATTGAATGTTAAGACATAACGTGTAGAGAAGTTGGTGGAGACCTGTGTGTGCCCTGCGGACCTCAAAAAATTTTTGATACACCATTAAAGGGACACATGGCAACCTCAGGGCTAGCCACGTGGCACCCTTGAATTGGTCCTCCAAACAAACGTACCACCAATTTGACCAATCAAATGGTGCCATTTGTCATCCTGTAATTGGTTCCGAGGAAAGGAATATTACTCAAAATATTCCTTTTGCTGACTGTGCATCCCAGTGAACCCTGGTCAAACTGTCGCAAAATTTACCTATTTGGCTTTCGTTGAATGCGATATATCCCTCATACGACATCAGTTTTTCAGACCGTTCGTGGTGCCAAAATTAGGAAGACGAGATCTATGCAACCATCCTGGTTTCAACCCAATCCTGTAACTTTGAATTTTGAGAAAAAATTATGAACTCCTAATCAAGAAGCCCTCGTTGGTTTTGTTTTTGTTTAATCTATGAGATCCCATATTCATTATTGGAATATGGCACAGGGGTTATTGGATGAAAGATAAATTTTATTCAAAACAATCTATGGTTGGGTGGTACGTGTAATTCCCTGACTTGGTTGGTATTTTCATATATATTAATAAGAGTTATTTTTCTACCGTGATCCATGTATACTTGTATTGATTATGTTGGTGATATTATGGTTGAGTTTCCATGGTTTCTAAGCTAGTTTTTTGCTAGTTATATGTTGGTTATATGATGTATATTATCTATGTCTCTCGACATGGTTTGATGAATATATGAATCGTTGATGAATGCATGGACTACAAATTGTTATTGCAGCTAGCTAGAGAGGGTTTAGAGCCTTCTTGATGATTCTCAGATGAAGTTCGGAGGTTTATGATTAGATATGCATTCATGACCTGTAGATTACATATTTACCATATGTTTGATGAAATGTCTAGTGTGTTCTAGGCAGTTAACTCAAGTTATGGCTTCAAGTTTGAATGATTAGCATTGTCGTTATGAAAAATATGATTCTAGAAAGTTACAATAATTTATGGGTAGTGGTTTGGAGATTAGCTTAGAAAGGTGGCATATATCTTGGGATTACATGCTCATAACTGAATATTTTAGGCCATAACCACATGGATACAAGCCTGTGAGTGTGGTTATATCTTCACAACCACGTGGAAGCAGTGTCAAGGGCATAGTTGTGGGTCAAGGTCAAAGAAACAAGGTACCAACTCACAGATTGATCACCTGGGGTGGTTGTTCATCCTCTGAGTGATATGTGGTTCCTGAGTAAGATTAGTAAGTTTCATTTGTAGACCCCACTTCATTAACCAGAATTAAGAGGTTGGATTAGGTCATAGTGACACATGTCTCATGTTTACCTTGGCGAGCTTGTGAATTTGGGTAAATGTGTGAAGGGGTGGTCACAAATTGGTATCAGAGCTTCCAGGTTCAAACACTTAGACTGGATGATCTAAATGTATATGTTTATGCATGCATAGTAGGTCAAACATGCATCGTCGTGGTCATTATGTATTTTGTGTCATCATGATGTTGTTGATATGTTATGATGTTGACATGTTGGCTGAGATGGAGTAGGAGATGCAGATTATTAGAGTGGGGTTGCAACATTGGACCTCGGGGTAAGAGTAGATCGTCATACCGGTTTGTATGTTGAGCATTTAGGTATTATGGTTAATGGTTTTTATATGCATTATGGTTATATACATTCATGTCATTTTATTTTTGTTGTGGTTACATGCATGATAGATGCTAGTGAATCAATGCAGTCATATGCATGTGCAACAATTAGTCATGCATGGTAGTTAACTTGTTGTTATATGCATTATGGGCATACACATGATGATTATGGTCATTGCATTTTATATCTTGATGTTATATTTATGGTTATAATCTGGATTTCTCTGTGCAAATCGTCATGGTTATGGTATTCAGGTACTACTTGATATACTTGTGATATTATGTCGTACTAATTTGGACTGACTTGTGTAGATGTGATGGCCTCCCCTAAGATACATTGAGGTATGAGTTTGATTATGCCATCTATTTGGTTTATTAACATGGTATGATTGTAGGAAATAAAATATCAGGGATGAAGTGCAGAGTAGTGGACTATGGTTCACATGACTTCCCTTACAAGCCTGACATGAAATCTAAGGAATGGAAAAGTGGCATGATATGAGTATGTGTTTATAAGATTGCATGAAGGAATGATATTGTTTTAAGATAGTTGTACTAACACAATATGCGCTAAGGAAACTGATATGAACTTGACTGCAAGTGGGTGCTAGTTGTAGTTTTATGATTGATGACTATGAGTTGATTATGACATGGATGTCTTGATATTTGGAACAAGTGATTGACATGTGTGAAAATTTGTAGGGAAACATGTTTGGTATTAGCATGACAAGGTAACAATTGATTTGTTTATATAACTAACAGCTTGGTGATGTGATAGCACATAATAAGACTCAATTGCAGCAAGGAAAAAGTTAAAAGAAAGGAATTGGGTGAGAATTCCTTTAGCTATGTTTGGAAATGACGATTCCAAATGAATGACTGCTTTGCATGAATACATGAAGTCTTATTAACCTTGATTTTTTATAACATTATGTGGATATGTGCTATATTCATGAGCATGTATTTGAAAGGTTGTTATCTTAAGGCTGGAATTTGAGATAAGAGGCTGAGTTGTAACCTTGTAAAGGAATGAATAAAGGCATAAGCTAATGATGTGTGATACATGCATAATAGTTGATTTTCAGTTATAGTTAAACTCGTTAAGGAATTAAAATTTCTTGAGAGATGATATGTGTGGGTGTTTAGTTGCAAGGCAACGTTATGAATATAACAAGGTAAGGTAATTGATATATTGTTATATTTATTTATGCACTGACAATTGTGTGTTTATGGAAGTGTGATGCAGGGAATTGCATGGCAAAAGAAATGGCCGAGGATCATGAAGAAGGCTTGGGTTGAGCTTTCCTTTGGAAGCACTAGGAACCACGGGGTTAATTCATGGTGTATGTTGCTAGTTTTGTGTTTTTATTATTTTTGCAATTTGTTTGTGTTTGATTTGTAGTTTTTTGGTGTTTGGTGCATGGCCATGCCACTTTGTTTGTGGTGTCATATTGTTATTGTTTTTTCATGGTTTTCTTATTGTTCTTGCCATTATGTTTTGAGGGTCTTGGGAAATTGTTGGGAAATGAAAGTTAATGGAGCTTTGGGAGAGATGAATGAAACCCAACAAGTAATGTAAGACCTAGATTAAGCTCAGTGCATGAGTAAAGGGAAGTTGAAGGAAAGAGTATGAAAGTTAGTTGAGTTGGTTGGGTCCACTGGGATAAATGGACGATGGCAGGATAGTCATGAGAAAGGTAACAAGAAAGGAAAAGTAAATGGATTTGAGGCGTCAAATGTCTTGGCTATGTGGGGATCTATTGTTCTCAATGTTGTGCATGATGTGCATGGAAAAAGGGGGTTCTCTTAACCTTGAATTTATGATATCTGGTAATTATCTTGTGATCGTGATTATGTTGATGTCTAGATATGTATACATGTATGTATGTATGTCGTTGTCTGATAGGATCGTAAGAGATCATGCTTGTGGAGGAATGATTGCTTATGTAGGTGAAATACATGAAAAATTTCTTGGTTTTGTGAGGAATCAAGTGGGAATAATAGCCCTGACAGATCTATGAGGTTAGTATCATGTTGATAATATTTGATATTATATGCTTATAACTATGCCTATTTTTATGATATGGCAGGCAACATTTAAGCATACATCAGCAAAATGAAAGCAGTGTGATATGGGGCATACTGGGACAACCATGGATAGTGGAAAGAGCTACAGACCTAGGATTTGGATTGTGGATGAACGCAGTAAGGCGTAGGAAAGACACTAGAAACACGGTTTCTTAGTAGAGACAATGTGGTCTATGGATGTGCAGTGTTGTTGTTATGACATGTGATGCTGTATACATGTGGTGTTATGTACATGTTGTACATGTGGTGTTATGTATAGGTTGTACATGTGGTGATGTGTACGTGTGGTTTTGTGTACATGTTGTACATGTGGTGTTGTTTACATGTTGTACATATGGTGTTGTGTACATGTAGTGTTTTGCACATGTTGTACACATGGTGTTGTACATGTTGTACATGTGGTATTGTGTACATGTTGTACATGTTGTACATGTGGTATTGTGTACATGTTGTACATGTTGTGTTGCGTACATGTGGTACTGTGTGTACATGATTGAACAGAAGAGAAGGCATTGAATGATTGCCAGGTTTGGCAATTGATTTAGTGTGTGTATGGAAAGGACATGAACAAAGGAAAAAGTAAAGAACCAATTGAAAGATAAGTATCAATATTTTATTTCAGTTTTAATTATGCATTTGATCTATGAATCTGATCTATGATGGTTGCATGTGATCTATGATGGTTGTGTTTTGAGAAAACCATATGTGATGTATTTATACATGATGATTTGATCAAAGAGCTAGTTTGACTTGTTGTGACATAAAATAAATAGAATTGCATTTGTACCTTATTAACAGGCCATCAATGAGGTATGATTCGAATTTATTTAAATGCATTTTTAATCTAATGGAAATTATGTGCTTAGTACAGGAAAGCACGTAAATGCCCAGGTTTGGGTGGTTGAAAATGCCTGATTTGGGTGGATGGAATTGACTGCAATGATGCCAACATGAAATAAATTGGAACATGAAAAAATATGATGGTAAAGCATTCAGGAGTAGACCCATTGTGGGACACAGGTACCTAATAGTGTCCATTGATTTCCATGAGCATGCTATGACCGGTATGATAGTTTTGAGGTAGGGATATGCCTTGGTTTTTGGACCTTTTGATGAGAGGAAACCTTTTCAAGGGACGGATCACTTGAGGAACTATGTAGCATAGAAGGGGATGTCAGCGGAACTTGGAAGGTGTGTGACTGCATGGAAGGGGGTGACCGGATCTCCTAAGGGACTATGTAGCAGAGAAAGGAAGGTCGGGGAATGAATTTATTTCGGTAATTAGCATTTCTAGATGGAATAAAAAGCACATTGGGAGTGTGCCTTGGAAAAATAATTGGTAACTATCCAATGAGAGAAAAATTAGCATAAGGATCGTAGTGCTGGACATTTGATGCATGTTTGACTTTGGCAGTGGATTATGGACTTCCTATGAAGGAGGTGAATTCTGGTAGTACTTTTGAGGGTGGAGGTGTTAGCCTTTGGATTCCCTTGTTGACTGATGCAGACACCATATCATTTTATTTGTTGGTTAGAGAAAATGTGCATATGTATATGTATATATTATTGTAAATATTGTATCGAGTTGTGGTTATAAAGCTCCATAGATATTATGAGTATTTGTTGATTGAAGCAAATGTGCATGAGTATATATTTGGTTTTTATTGTAAATATTGTAATGAGTTGTATTATAAAGCTCCAATAAACGGTATGATTGTCATGTTTTCAAAAATGGTCATTGTAAATACTACAACGAGCTGGGTTATAAAGCTCCATAGGTAGTATTTTTTGTTTTTAGCGGTTTGTTGGTCATAGATGTCATAGAACATCAAGGATGATGTTCCCCCAAGGTGGAGGGGTTTGTAACAATACATGGTTGATTTTCCATGTAAAAAATATAAGACCAAGGTCATGCGACATGTATTCCAAGTTGAATGGTGGGTAGACATTATAGTGGGGATCACTTTTGGTTTATTAATGCCTATGAAAATTGGAAAATGCATTGGCAACGATAAAAAGGAATTAATTGAAATTTTATTTACGAAAATAAAGGAAAACAGGATAAAAGGATGGTGAAGGGACATAGATTTGAATGCTCAGGAAATTATAGGAAAAATGAAGGAAAATGAAGAAAATAAAGGCATCAATGATAAAAAGGCTTTGGATAATCAGTTACTAGCCTTCAATCAGTTTATATTTTCTCTCTCATACACTTGCATGCTTAAAGAATTATTGGAGCATGCTTGGAGCATTCTAATATTCACTTGGATTAGAGAAATAAGGCAAAGGAAAGAAAGAGAGAGCAAGGGAAAATTTGGATCAAAAACTACAACAAGGATTGTTTTGTAGGTAACAGGTTGCCTGTGTGATTTCCTTGTTGATTTTTGGATGTATGGTATATGTATGTGATTTTTGGTTATGTGTTGTGATTAGCATTGATATTTTCTTGGATTGACAGTGGTTTTAGCTTTTCCTTTCCATTTATTGGATAGTTATGGTGTTGTGGGTTTTCCACTTGTTTTTCTGATTAGTGCTCAGGTTCTCGATGGTTTTGGGTTGGAAAAAATACTTTGGAAGCCCTGGAACAACTTGGGTTGAGTTACTAGTCCTAGAGCCTACGTTAGTACAAACTATCTAGAGCCCTTGGTGGGTTGAGTTACTAGTCCCTGGAGTTGGGTTGGACAAACGCTCTAGAGCCTTGGAAGGTTGTGGGTTGAGTTACTAGTTCCCGGAGCCCTATATAACTTAGGTAGAGACCGATCTAGTTGATGTTATTGATTTTCGAACCAGAGAGGTGGAATCACTATGGTTAAGGGTTGAAGTGGCTTGGCCTCTAGAAGCCTTGATTGGTTTTGTTTTGGTTTAATCCATGAGATCCCACATTCATGCTTGGAATAAGGCACGAGGGTGCTTGGATGAAATAAAGATTTGGTTCAACCTAATATATGGTTGGGTGGTACCTGGAAGTCCCTGTCTTGGTTGGTATTTTCATATATATTAATAATTATATTTTTCTACTGCGATTCATGTATAATTGTAGTGATTATGTTGGTGATATTATGGTTGAGTTGTCATAGTTTCTATGTTGGTTATTTTTTGGTTATATGTAGGTTATATGATGTATATTATCTATGTATCTTTACATGTTTTGATGAATATATGAATGGTTGATGAATGCATGGACTAACGAGTGTTATTATAGATAGCTAGAGATGGCTTAGATCCTTCTTAGTGATTTTCAGATTAAGTTCAGAGGTTTATGGGAAGTTTGGTTCAAGTTATGGCTTCAAGCTTGAATTATTAGCATTTTCGTTGTAATAAATATGATTCTAGAAATTTACAAGAAGTTCTAGGCAGTGGTCTGGAGAATAGCCTAGAAAGGTGGAATAGATCTAGGGACTGCATGCTGAGAACTAAATATTTTAGGCCATAACCACATGGAGGAAATCCTGTGAATGTGGATATAGCCTCACAACCACATGGAAGCAATGTCAAGGGTGTGGTTGTGGGTATAGGTAAGAGAAACAAGGTACCAGCTTAGGGATTTATCACCTGAGGTGGTTGTTTAGCCTCTGAGTGATATATGGTTCATGAAGGAGGTTAGTAAGTCTCAATTGTAGGCCCCAATTCCTTAACTAGAACTAGGAGGTCAGGTCAGGTCATAGTGACACTCGTCTCATGTTTACCTTGGAGAGCTAGTGAATTTGGGTAAATGTGGGAAGGGATGGTCACAATTAAGTGGTGGTGTGATGGGAATGTAGGGTTGGAGATATCAAGTAATAACCATATCTTAAAGTTATTTTATATGTCATAAGTTCAATTATGAAGTTTGTTTTTCTTTTACATTATCTAATCGAGAAAACATTTTCTTTGTTATATAGGATGTTTTGGCAGAGACACCACAACATACAACCACCACGAGCCAACTTTCAATGGAAGAGGCAGAAGAGGAGCACAGGGGTCGTTCCAATGGTGTTTACTAGTGCACGAGGTAAATAATTACATTGGAAAGGTTGAGTAGCCTCACCTTTTATTCATTTAGAAAGAGGGCTACAATTAAAAATATTTAATTGAAAATTATGTATTAATTATAACCTTTCTTGTTTCAACTCTAGAGCATGTAGAGGATGAGGCTACACAATAAGAGGAACATATGGTTGCATTTGAAACTATGCCCTTGCCTTCGCTACTTAATCATGTAAATAAAACTCTAATGCTCTTTTTATTAATGAAATACTTGTAATAATAAAACAAAAACATCAATTTAACATTTCGTTCTTATTACAGTTGATGATCCACCCCTCTTGCAATAGCCTCAACGACGTCATGAGTATACAACTAGGTCATCAATGGGAGCTACAGAGGCCATAAGGAATGAAATGGAAGAATCAACTGATGAAATAATTTATAAATTATTTTTAAAAATAAAGAAAAGGAATAAGAAAAAAAAACAATTGTACTAATCATATCATTAGAAACATCATGTACCATATTATGAAAACACATTTTTTATGATAAAAATTATTGAGGGGAAGTATATTGTGTCTATTATTAATTAAAGAATGAATGTTATACGTTAATGAATAATTGTTATATGTTTCTTTATGTACACAACCACATGTGTTTCTTTATGATTTTTTTGTTTTGCTAGTGTATCCTTAGGGAGTAGTTGGAATTAAAAAAACTCATGCATATGAGAATTTTGATTCAAACAAAGGCACACCATCAAAAAATGAAAGAGAATAAACAACAATTGTAATAGCCAATCCAAATTCAGGGGGTTGGCAAAGAGTGCCAAAAAATAAAAGTAAAAAAGGGAATCCAATTTAACTCGGAAATTGTATTTTCTACTTTCTAGTGCATGTTTCGAGTTTAGGTAGCTAGGTTACTAAGGGTGTGCCAAGCACATGTAAAATGTAATTTTATTTTTAATAAAATTATAGGTTTTTTTCATCGAAAAAAATGCATGAATCCTAATGAGTTGATTTCAACTATTTTATAATATATAGATTGGATACAGGGTAATGGAGAGTGATGTGAGGGGGGGCATAAGAGCTTCCACCTTCATGTGGTTGGCCCTATTTAATAGAGAATAATTAGGATTTGGATAATCTTGAAGCAAACCTCCCTTGTTCCAATAGATGGACAACTAAGTCAACGTTGACTTCGTTGTTGCTCCGCCAAATCGAGGAATGTTTGCTCCAAGATTATACTACTCCAATAAATTATTCTTGAAACCAAGAGGAGCTCATTAAGGTATTCATGTGCCTTGGTCTTTCTAATTTTTATTTATTCGTAAAAATGTTTCTCAATTTATTTTATTATTTTTCATATTCTTTTTTGTACCTTTAACATAATTTATGTTCATTGTAGGTATTCTTATTCCAAAAAAAAATCACCCACAAATGTAACATGGTTGGAAAACAACTGGAATAATTGCTCCTCTTGAGTAGCTATTCCCTGTCACGTGTGCACCCTACCTTTTTAATTTCACAAAATATATCCAAAGCCTATCTTAGGTAATTTGCATGACCATAGAAATGAATAAGGCAATTATAGGTTACAAGAGTGGGCTCATACCCATCTCTTTGCATCTCGTTCAAAAGCATATTGATGAACTCAAATTTCCTTGCGTCCACTAGTATACCTATCATATTTGTGTAGGAGTGGCCATCATGCATAAATCCTTCTTGTCAATTGGTCCATTTAAATAAGTTGAATAATCCTTATGATAAATCAATGCATTATGATATAAGTATACTTGCAGCACACTGTTAGGACTTCAAGCTCCGATGAAAAAGCATTTCAAACCAAATTAGTTAATGAGTCATGCCTTCATGCCATCCAATTGTGTCATTTCTTGACATGGTGGTGAAGTTATATTGTTGACATCACATTGTTGATGTGAGCATTGGTGTGGTGGAATAATTTCATTATGATTGTTTTCCATCCAACCCTAAATTTGTTTTGTTGGAGGTTTGCGTACATGGCTTTGACGTTTTTAGTCCATCCAGTGTTTGTAGTTTTGCAGGTCCATTGTTTTGACGCTTTCCAAAGACAACTTTCCTAGGGATGAGGACTACAATTTTCCCAATGATTTTTGTGCTTGGTGTCAAAATGAAAAATACACTCCATTTTTTAGCTTTTTGTCATGTGCATGCTCCATTCTATCACTCTTCACCTACTTCTATTGATATACACACAATCTAAATTTATCCATTTCTAATAATTTGAGAAAACTTTATTTAAGAGAATCATTATCACTGCATCTTGAAGCTAGTGTTATGTGCAACAATTAGAATACATATTTGATAAAGATTACGATACCTTGGCCATGCACCAGTTCAAAGTATGAATGGCCCATGGGGTGATTGTGGAGATAGGATTTCCTAGAGAATTGTGGGAAGGAACTACACCGTATTTTGTAAATCCAATCTACAAAATTTCTTCAATGTATTGGAGATGATCTTTATTGTTGCTTCAACTACCACATTCTCATGTTGGTAATGTGATGAATTATTAAAAACTATTACGTTAATTTCTTGACGATGTTTTCCAAAAAATGAATTCAATTGTCACTTACTAAATTATGGTGATTACATCTGGCCACTTTGTGATTGTATCAGTGCTTTTGAAATTATTTGATGAAGTTGGCTAAGATTTAATTTAATTATGGCTTGGCTTATTTTGCGGCGGTGGAAAATGTTAAAGTGATCTGCAACTCATGCATATATAGCTCACTTCATTAATTATCAACAAAAAATGGCACGTAATCCCTTTTGGACTATTTCCTATGTCAAACCAACTGCTTTGTATGGATGCAAAACATACAATTGGAATAGTCCTTTCACTCCTAAAACATAATAAATTTTGAATATTCCTTTACAAGTCATGCTCTCCAAAGCCTAGTTTGAGCATCCACTATAAATAGCAAACCCTCGCCACCATCTCCCAACCAAAGTAGGTTGTTTCACCAAAAAGCCACAATAAGCTAGCATACACACCAAAAAGTATTCTTTGGCACCTACAATTTTGTCACAAAAGTCTCTAGGAGAAAAAAGCATAATATCCAACTATCTTCTCCACATCAAGAATTTCAAGTAGTATTAGGGCTTTCAAATGCTACAAAACCATAGTCTTCTTTCACAAGAACCACAAAAAGAAGTGTTCTCATTTCTCCTCTAGGGTTTCTTCAAAACCGTAGCTTCCCTTGTCTTTTTAGGGAAAACACTAACCCTAAATCCTCCTTGGATCAACATAATAAGCTTAGCGGTCAAGAAAAGATAACAAGTATGACGAAGAATAAGACATAATAAATAAAAAAAATTTCTTTAGCTTTCTCATACCTAATACATTGATGTGTTTTTCACTTAGACGAGTGAAAATACTTTCTCCTCCTTTTATATATATGAAAGTTAAGGGAGATTAACAATAACAACGTAAATAATGTTGATAATACACAATTAATCATGAGATAGGTCCACATATGAAACACTTTAAGTGACACATGGAAAAATCCATGGTATGCATGCCCGTTAACCATCGCTCCTAAGGCAAGTTATCCAAAAGAAGTGTTCAACGTTCCTCATCCAAAGGCCTTCAATGGTCAAATGCTCCTTTTTAGCTCATGTGTACTTCTGGGTCCACCACACCTACATGAACACTCCACAACCTAAGAATTCTCTGTTGGAAATATAACTAGGTTCGGTCTTCATAATTATCATTGTATTTGTATCGATATGTATTTCATGTGAAAACGAAAAGAAGAAAAAAAATTATTATTATTATTTCTAGTCAAAGAATGTTCTTCATGCTTCCAGGGCTTACTGAGTCAAAAATAAAATTTATTTGAGTCAAAGTCCCATTTAGAATTCTTCGAAGAAAAGAAAGAAAATTTTGTATTAAGTAAAAAAGAGTCAAAAAGTCAATTTTGTCCTCCACAGGACCAAGTCGTCCCTCCTAGACAAGTCGGCCTAGAATAGGCACCTATTCAACCTCCTAGGAACTGTATAAATACAAGAGAATTTTGAACTCATTTAGCATTTATCATCCATTTGATTTTTGTATAAGAAGAAGAGGAATTTTAATGAAAAGTAAACAGAAAAAGAGAGAGAGAGAGAGGGAAGTCAAAGGAAAGACCCGATTTTCCCGATGGATGGTAAGGGTGTTTATTTGATTCCATGTTCCTGTGGGACCCCTTACATTGGTGAAACTGGTCGATCAATTAACCAAAGAATTCATGAACATGTCGCTGACCTTAGACATGGTAGATCTCGGTCCTCTGCCTTGGCAGAGCATGCTGAAAAAACAAATCACCATATTTGTATTGAAGATACTAAGGTTATTGCAACTATTGACCACTTCCACCACCGAAAGTTAAGGGAACCCTTGGAAATAGAAAAGAGGCCGGTTAACCTTAATAGGGATGATGGGTGGAATGTTAGCAGATGCTGGATTCCTGCACTTCACTCTTAGTCGATCTTGATTCCTCTTTCCAGGTGTGCTCCTTTTATTTTTCTTATTTGGTTTTGATTAGGATTTTTGTTTTGTTTTGTTTTTATTATATATATATATATATATATATTATTTATTTTTATTTTTATTTTTATTTTTAAATTATTGTATTTTTATTTATGTTATTTATTTATTTAGTTATATTTATATTTTTGTTTTATTTATATTTATTTATTTATTATATTTTATTTTTATTTTTAGTATTATTGATTTATTTATTTATTTTTAATTTTTATTTGAATTTGAATTTGAATTTTATTATTATTATTATTATTTTTTATTTTATTTTTTAATTTTTATTTTTAATTTTTAATTTTTTTTAATTTTTAATTTTTTAATTTTTTAATTTTTTTAATTTATTTATTTTTTTAATTTTTATTTATTTATTTATATTTATATTTATTTTTATTTTTTAAATCTTACCTCTTTAGTAATATTAAATTATTTGATTAATTATTATTATTATTATTATTAATTAATTAATTAATTATTTGATTTGATTTTATATTTGATTTATTTATCTAATTTATTTGATTTGATTTTATATATTTTTTATATATTTTATTTATATAGAATTTATAATAAAAACATAATCAAAATTAAAATAAATAAATAAATAAATAATAATAATAATAATAATAGTTTTCCTATTCTAGTCAAACTAGTCGTTTTTCCAACGGCTAGTTGGAGCAGTCCTATTCTACTTAAACTGGTTTCCTGATCAGATTTCTCATCTTGTCCTAATGATGAACCACACTGGCTGGTTCGAAACGCGTCGACACAAATTTTCTCCTATGTGATTTTCACCGAAATTTTATTTACACATATTTTATGGATCACAGAAGCCAAATTTCTAATAAAGATAAAGTTTTTGTTTTTTAGCCCTAATATGTTCATGTGTGCGAGGTTCTCTACAACTATTATAGGGTCGAGATTTTAGGAAGGCCAAAATTTCAAGGATTGGCCAGAATTCGAATGTTTTACCAATGTTGACTTTATTTACTTTGATCTAAAAGAAGAAGCATTGAAGGAGGGTTGACTTGGGACATTTGTGAAGGTTTTTGTCTTGGGTCTTGGATATCTCAATTTGATTTGATTTTATAAGAAGAGGATTTTTCTAGGTTCCCCCGCTTGTGGGGTTTTGGCCCTCGCTTAGAGAGCTTACATATCTTTTTGTGGTCTTCATGTTTCATGTATTTTGGTAATAATTTCTTGATGAAGAAGAACATAAACTAAATAAAAATCCAACAAACACGCAAGTAATTATCATGAAAAAAACATCAACCCTAATTTACAAGCCTATTTATTTTTCAATAGGGTATGAAAGCTAAAGTGAAGAGAAGGCAGTTTGTAGATCACAAATTGTTGGCATTTTGATTGAAGACACTCTTGCAGAAGAAACAAAGGCCTGAAGTTCTTACATCATTCGAAGATATTTAATTATTATAAAAACATCTCTTTTCTCATTTTTTTTAGTATATAAGTATTATTCTTCAATTATTTTTTAGATATCAGTACCCTAGGATTGTTTTAATAAAATTTATTTATTTATAAATATACTCCTCTTTGTATTTGTTTACATCCCTTAATACTTTAATTTCTTTATTTTATCATGTAATAAATATAAAAAATAACGTATAATGATATTATATACAATAATATGGTAAATTCTTCTAATAATAATATATAAATAAATAATAATATTCCTTTATATATATATTAAAAATTTATCAAATATATGTTGTTTTTTCTATTTTATTTTATATTTTTCTATCCCATTTATATATATATATCCTTAATTATATAAATATTGATAAATAGAATAATAACATATATTGATATTTTATAATTATTTTATATAATATAAAAATACAAATTTAAAGATATATATAATAGTACTATATTCTATTATGATGATAAGTTAAACATATAATTATATTTAGATCCATTTAGTCTCAATTTACATTGGTCAAATATATTTTTCTATATTTTATTTATTGTTTTTTTTTATAATAGTTAGTTTCCATAACTAACTTTATTATTTTAATATTTTCTTAAAAATAGTAAAAGGACTATATATTTTATTATCATTTTTATCTAATATGTATTTGAACCATAATGCATCTCAAATATTTAAACCTATGGATTGGTCGAGTTTTTTCATGTTTGTCTTGAGGATGAACCATATTAGATGGTTCAAAATGTCAACCAAATAACTAATGATGTGATAATCTAAAAGACACTCTTAGAGACAATATGGTTCACAGAAGTTTGAAATTAGGGGGAAAAGGAAGAAGAAGCAAAAGCTCTTATTTTAGGTCACTTCATCCAGGTCACTTCAAGAAGATCTGAAGTCTAAAGCATCCAATCAAGAAGGACCGATCTGGATTATTATGATCTATTATTTATTTGGAATCCGAGTTTAAGAAGAGGGTCATTAATTTGTGTGAAGGCTTGTAGTATACCCTTTATCCAAAGGCCATAATTCTATGAAAGGTTCAAAATTAATACTCTTGTTAAAATCGTATGGTTATTTGAGATATATCAAGTTTTAGAAGTATATACTCTCTCTCAAACAAGAAATAAAAGTCAGATCTGTGAAACAATACCTTGTGATATGCATAACACTGTGAAACAACTATGATAACCAAAGATCCAAAGATCTTAGTCTCTAAGATCCAAACCCATGGGAACATTTGCAGCCTATGATAATACTTTGAAAAAGAAGTAATTCAATTGTCTATAGAAAAAACAAAACCATATATGACAATGAAAGAAGATCCAAATGTGAGATGACAATTTTGAACAATCCTTTTTTGAAGTCTGCATTGATAGTTATGAGGAAAAATGCGAATTCCAATCTACAATTCAAATTATATATAGTGAACAAAGGTTCATCTATTCTAGCTAAAGTTTGAAGGTTGAATTCATGAAATTCGTCTTTATGAAAGGATCATAGTTTGTCCAACAATTAATCTAAGCGAAGTTATCCTTTGTGCAAAGACATCTAAATATTTGAAGGTTAAGAAGTACATTTCTCTCTCAGTGGAAAATTCTGAAGACATTATTTTCAAAATAATTTTTCCTCTATATACTTTATATCGAGAACAAGGAGGTGACTAATATGATTCCTTATTGTCACACTACATCCTAAACTTTCATGGCATTGTTATTGATGTGCAAGAATTGAAGGAAAAAAGTGTGTTATGATCTCAAGTGAAAGAATCATATGATTATCTCTAAGGAATGTAAATAAATGAAGAACTAAGTCTCTGGAAGAAATTGAAATATTCACTAGAAGCAAAGAATCTGAGCCAAATTATCTATGCTTTTCAAGACCTATCTTTGTGTACTTTATTCAACAGTAGTGTTGTATCTCCATATAAAAATAACTATGAGAATATGAATCCCATACCAAAAGCACAAGTATGAGAAGCATCTACAAAATCCCCACTACATCAATAAATCCAAGACATTGCCAACAAACATCTTTCCATAATTTATTTCTATGACTTGTATTCTAGCTTTAAGACCGAAATCTCTATGGAAGAACTAAAGCTTATCTAGTAGCAAGGACTATAACAAGATTTCTGAAGTCTCATGAAGCATCCTCACTACCAATACTATCATACATAATAGAAGAGTGAATGACACCATGAAGCTGACCTATTTGACATAGTATCCCAGAAAGATTGAAGGATGAAGGACTAGCATCATTGTGAAGACCTTATGTAGACCTGGTTGTAGAAGTAAGTTGAATAAGAAGTTTGATTTTAGTAAGAAGCCTCAAGAAGTTACAACACTTGGATGTAACGATAAAGAATAGGTAAAGTGAAAGGAGGTACATATAAACTATGATCATTTGCAATATCAATAGTAGTTGATCTATTGAAAGATAGTAATACATCTTATAAAGGTTTGCATAGAAATATTTTAAAAATCATTAGAAATTAAAAGTGTTTCCTTGAATAGGAATGAAACGAATTCTACATATAGAAAGATTGCTAATGGTGCTTATAGGGTTTGAATGTATATATAACTTGCAACATGTAAGTTGAAAGGTCTTGAATAATTTTTGCATTTAGGGTTTGTGAACCCTAGCATAGTTTGGATCAATAAGAACCCTAGGAACAAAATTCTATCTAATCATGTCCATTGTCAGAGGTAGATCTAACCATTGATGTTTAATGTGATAATAAGGTTGTTGAACAAGTCTAATATTAAGAGGGAGATAATCCTTCTCAAAAGATAAGTACTCTACATTTCCTTGTTTATTTTTTTGCCTTGTATCTTTTTGTTGTTTCATGGTCTTAAAATAAAGGTTGTAGGTATAGGAGATATCTATCTAAATCTTGACTAAAAGATGAAATATTTGAAATAAAGTGGCAAAGCATGAATATTATGGTGGAGGGTGAAATTTGAAGTATGCATCAAAGAAGTTAATTAGATGGCAAGAGGTTCATTTACCTCATATGAAAAGAGTTGTAAAGATATTGGATGAAAATAATAGTAATTTAAGTTTGTTAGAAAGCCCACAAAAGCTTGTAAATAGGAAATGAATGATCTAGGGAAATTTCCTTAAGCAAGAACTTGAAGAGTTCTCATCTCGTTGTACCATCGACTTATTGGTTTGTTCTAAGAACACATTAATGGAAAATATTGATAACGATAAAGATGTTATTAATGATTATAAGTTGAAGAGAATAAAGTTGAACTCTAATAGACCATGGAAAGGAATGTTGACCTCACAGGGAGCAAGAAATACTAATTAAATATGAAGAATCCCACATCTTGACTAGAGGCTATTGTGATTTGGGAACTCTAATAATTATGGTTTACAGTTTGGCTCCCTATATGGATATATTGCAAAAGTTTGTAACAGCTATCACAAGAAGTTGTAAGACATAAATTTGATGATATAGTACTTACAACTGTTTGATTCAATTTAGGAATAGATGGATTGACTGGAAAACATTAATAATGGCTTGGTAAAGCATGGGGGAAAAATTCTATAAATATAGAAGATATGTTTAAGAAATAGTGAGTAATTTTGGCTCCCAGATATGTTAAATGAATCATTTGATCACATGGAAAATTTAGGAAGGTCGAAGCTTGTTATGGTATGATACAATCCCAATATCTTCTACAACATCTCCCTAGATCTCCATGGAAAAATATGTAGTCAATTCTTTAATGAGTATTGCGGTTGTTCCTCCTTGTTGCTGTAGGGGTTAATGCATGGGTAGATGGACAAGAAAATCTCTCAGGTTTCCTGGAACCTAAGGAACATAGATCAAGGAACCTAAAACTTTTCAGGCAAGAAAAATTCAACTATATCAATGCTAGACAAGAATTGAAAAAGCAAGGATGAGTGGAGACCTACTTATCCTTTGTGCAATTTTGCTGGAATGGTCAACGTGGAAGAGAAGGAACCCTCAACCAAATCCAAGGATGACATCTGCACATAAGACGAACAACAAGTGATACACACACCATATATATATACCTTAACAGTTCAAGATGCCAACATATAACATCATATAAATTTGGAATGCATCAATAGTAAAGCATTAATCTAGATCATGGAAGCAAAAACATGTAAAAATGTGAGGATTAAACCATGAAATAGACAAAACAACAATAGATCTATATTATTAAATCAGAGAAGGAATATTAAAACCATGAAGTGTTGCAACAATCCTTCCTTTAGCTCCTAAACTCCTCAATATCTCTCTCGATAGTATCTTGGCAGCATAACAATGTATGAATTATGATCCCCATAAAAAAGGCTCAACCTCCAATATATAGGCAATGGGAGGCTCTAATTTTTCCATTTTCTTCACCAATTCACTTTGGGAAAAATCCAAAGTGCTGGAGGATGTTTCCTTTGCTTTATTGTTTTTTCCTTGCATAATAGTCTCTATTAGGATAAGAAACTTCTAAATACAAGTATGATGCAATCCTTTCTAGATATTTAGAGTCAACTTTGAGTAAATGATGGAGCCACGGTGAGTTAACTCATGATTTACCTTTGCGAGCTCATGAAATTCAGGTAACATGACCTTACTAAAGAAGCAAAGTGTGCTTGTCTAGATTAACGCAACCTTCTAGCCAATTGGGTCACGTTAGCACACATTTTGCTAGTTTTTAGGGTGTGTTACTATGGAAAATAGGCATGTAATTTAGGATTTAATTCTAGTCCATGTTGTTCTTCTTTCCTGAGCTGATGAGAAGATATTTTCCAGTGTAAAAAATTCCCCTTAAAGTGTGAGTTCAAAGAAGAAGACAATGGTCGGAATACTTTATATAATGTGACTGAGGAGAGAGAGTGTCTGAGCATCAAAACTAAAGGAGACTTGTGAACAACAAACATATGTAAAAATATAGAAGCATGTCCTAAGTCAAGCATTCCCATGCTCAGTAGCAAAACCAAAGTGATATCCATTGAAGATATGACAGTTGTGTCCATTGATAGGCACAATGTGGATATATGTCATAATGTGATCAATCTAATAAGTTGTCCTCGAAAACAATATTCACAACTTGGGAGAGGAAATAAGGCTGAGTGATGTAAACCTCTACCCAAGGTCTTCATTGTCGCTTCCGAAATGACATATTTCTGCACATGTGAATGAAGGAGTTGAATTCGAAGTACATGTGAGAAATTGTCTGATTATTGGTCAATGATGAAAATTGTTAATAGGCGTGAGGATGGCCACTGATAGGGATGATGGTCTCTAAGATGCATACTGTAGTCTAGCGAGTGTGAATAAAATTATTTTGCGTCACAAACCCATAGAATCATTCAAATGGGATCCAATGATGAAAACCACCAATTAAATGCACAGAAACCTGCCACTGAGGACTGCAAGTTCCAGGGTATTGAAATGTTTCTTGATCTAATTCCTAGATAATATGTTGAAGTCAATAGGAAGAGACCAGTCACAGGTAGGAAATAAGGAGTCCTACATAAATTGATGTGAAATGGGACAAGGTGATTTCTTTGGAGATAATTTAGAACAATGGGATGAACTAACTCAGGGAAAATATGTCATATGAGAAGATGGTTAATATAGGAAGAAAAAAATAGGCTTATCCCTTGAACAATAAAATGCACGACACCAAGAATATCAGGCAACTTATACTAAAAAACACCAAGAGGAGCTAGACATAAATACATAGGGACATCTAGGTATCATGAAAAGTCTCATAAAATGGTAGTGTTCTCAAAGAAGCTTACAAAAAGAGGAGTATGCTAAGAAAGTGCCATGTTCATGGGATTGACAATTTTGTGGTGCCAAAAATCCCTTCAAAATATAGATAGTATAATCATTGTTCTGTCCAATTTTTCCCCCAACCTGTTTAGATGGTCTTCTCACATTTAGAGAGTCGGAAAATAGCTTAAAAGAATACTCCAAAGGGGTACCTTTGTAATGGCTGATGACCGGGTGCGAAAGGGTTAACAATATACCCAACACAGGTCATTTTCCATAGTTATTCCATTAAGTCGAGATAAAGTTATAAACCTATGCTCAATAGACGCCCCCCTCATTTTGTTATGAGTATGAGGGAAACAAAGTGAACTCGATATTCTTCATAAAATTTTTAATCGATTCAGACAAAGAAAAATCTTTATATATATTTTTAGATTAAGGAGTGAGAAAAATATAGAAAAATAATCACTAAAATTTATTTCGTAGAAGTTTTACAAGCCCGAAATAGGTAGCGTGGGGTTTTTTTCCGTTTAATGAGCGAGAACATGTCCCTAAAAATAATTCCCGTTCTGAGTCAATGTTGGTGTCAATTTTGTAGAAAATAAATTATGACAACATTAAAACATGTAAAAATATCTGCAATATAGTTACCAAGAATTTTTAGAGACAAAAACAAGGAAAAAATGCTCATAAATGACAAAAACTAGGTTTAGTCATACCTCCAAAGTTTATAAATAGGCATTTTGGTCCTCATTTGCACCAATTTGAGTTTGGTGAGAACATTTGAAGGTGAAAGAGAAGCAAATCTTATGAATGCGGTTGTGAGAAATCCAAGTTACCATTCAACTTCTCTCTAGTTCTAGGTAAGAGCATTGATCATTTTCTTTCATTTATTGTCTTAATTAAAGTTTTTCTCCACTGTTTTTTAGTTGTTAGGCTCACCCTAGATGGTTTGGGCTAGAGGGTTGCATGTGCATACCCTTCCCAAGATGGGAGGGCACATTAGCACGCACTGTGGGCTTAAGGGTGTCCGCGTTAGCCAGTCAGGTGTAATAAATTTTTTTATTTTTTATTTTTTAGGGTTGTGCAACCAGGAAAAATTAACTAAGAGTTTTGAAATGTGTAGGAATCAACAGACCAAAATGAGCCTCTGGAGAGAAAGGGATCATGACCATGAATAATTGAAAATTCTATATGATCCAACATGTTTGGTCTCTTTGAGAAGATGTTGTTTACTGAAGTATGCCACATTAGATCTAATGAAGGCTCATGGGGACCTCCTAGCATGGATAATCCATCGGTGAGATGAACACCAAGGGGTGTTAAAAATTGGGGACCATGAGCTCTCAATTGAAAAATATGACATATATTTTCTCACCGGTTAGTTGTGGAGAGGTGCATGAGAAACTTAGCAGGATGGGTAGCATATCCTAGAACCAACGATGATTTCATCTGCGCTAATTTTAAGCAAGGCATACTCAAGGTCAAAAACAAAATTCCAATAGAACGAGTGAGGGAAATTCCATTGAGGTATATCTTGTGTATTATAGTTCGATTGGTAGGGATTATGAGCCAACACATGTCCATGAAAGCCTAAATGCTTTTGGCGTTGGATTTCCTGCAACCACATATTTTTTATTGGTGTGAGAGTGTCCTCAAGCGAGTGAAGGCAGAATTGACAACATGAAAGACTCAGGAAAAAAGAGAGTTTGGGTATGGTACACTGATAATATATTTCATTCTAGAGACAGTGCTTATTTCGAGACCACAAGTGAGTTTGGCTATAGAAGGTACAAGAGCTCCTAGGTTAGAGAGATGGGAAACCTTGTTACCTCGAATAGGAGGTGGACTGATCATACACTATTTTGATGTAGAATTCTTTGATTGGCTACAATCCCATATTTTGATGATCAAGGACTTCCCATATGTTGGGATGAACTATTTAGGGGATCCGTATTTTATCATACTACCTGGTACACAGTGGGGTCCAATAGGTAAGAAGGAATTCAGTGAAAAAAGTACCTTTTTACATTTTGATTTTATGCAATACTTTTTTTAGGGTGAAACAATCAGACACAAGCTATAGCATGACACAAATGTGGCACCTGTACATCCTGAAAGTGGGATTCAACATATGAGGCATGATTATCAACTACCTGGAGCTGGAGCTGCAGCAGGGGCTACGAAAACCACCGAAGAGAAAGATGACACACAGATTATTCGCGAGGTTGCGAGGAGCCTCGATGGTCTTAGCATGGGCATGCCACCTATTCCTACGAGAGAGATACTGATCCAGTTGTAGTGGTACATAGTGGGTGTACCAAAGAGGTTTTTAGTACCTCTTAGGAGGATAGTTAGGGTTGTGATATGCTACCATAAGCAGCAGGCTCAAGAAGAGTAGAGGATATATGATAGCCATAGGGTGTCAGTGCCAGGCTCAATGAAGCCATTTTTTATAAAACACCCAAGTTATGGGAATTTTTTGGATGTACAAGGATGGAAACACTATATATATATATATATATATATATATCTTTTGGCATTTTTTGGGTTATTTGTATTTATGTAAATTTTTCAATGAAAATGTACATGTATGCGTGCAACTAAAAATAATGTGAAATATGCCAATATAATACATAGTTTTCTAATGAATCAACTAATGCATTATATTCTCTTGGAATCTGTTCATAAGCAAGACACTCGAAATTACATTCGAAAAACCTAAATCTTAAAAAATGATGCAATACAATCGAATTATGAATATGATAATGATTGTTCAAATGCATAACAACCAATTGGGAGTCTAAACTGATCACTAAATTTGAAATGCCAAGATATATAGCCTCTCTATGGAGTATGATGACAAACATATGCTCAGAAATAGTGTTGGTAGCATGACCAAGGAAGACCCCTCCAAAACTAAGTAGCTCTAACTCAGGTGTACAAAGTACACAAGCAATTGATATAATGTGTCATGTGTGACGACTGGCACCATCCGCATATCCGACATATGGCAAGAGTGAAGTTGACATCAGATCAAGAAGAGAAGCATGAATGAGACAAATAAAAAAATATATCCAAAAGAAATCAAGAAGACCAAAAAGAAACAAAACTCATATACATAAAATGACAAAGAATACGCTTAGTGAAAAACTGGGCATAATAATTTTTCAGGTAGTTCCCATTGTTGGGCGTAGCGAGCGAGATTCCATCACAGTCCTGAATTTCATAGGATCCTTTAGAAATAACCTTAGTGACAATGTAGGGACTGATCCATAATGGTTGAAGTATTCCTTCCCCCAAGAGGTTTCCCTCTTAGTAAGAACAAGGCTTAACTCAATTTTCATATTGAGCCTTGACTCAGCGTTTGTGCACTTCGAGAGCTAGTGCAACATCTCGACGGGCCTCATCCAAATGTTGTAGTGATAAAAAGTGTTCCTCTTTGGAAATGGTGTCGGGTAGGAGTTCAACAATGATTTTGAGCGATGAGATCTAACACTTGATTGGAAGGACTGCTTATAGGTCATAAACAAGTTGAAATGGTGAAAATCATGTAGTTGTCTTTACTGATGTTCGATATGCAAAAAGTGAAAAATATAACATTCTATTCCACATGGTCTTGTGATTTCCTACTAACCAGAAGATCATGGTATTGAGGACGTTGTTAACTGCTTCAACCTGGTCGTTAGCCTGTGGGTATTATGAATATGAATGATATTAGTGAAAACCAAGCACAGAGGTTAAGTCATACATCATTTGATTCATGGCCTGTAAAAATCGTGTAGGGCACACCAAAGTGACAAATGAACTGATTAAATAAGAATATTGTGGTAGTCTTGCCATCAACCTTATAAGTAGGAATGGCTTCATCCCATTTCGTGAAGTAATCGACAGCAACAATGGTGTAACTGTGACCATTGGTTGAAGTGGGATTGCAAGTGATGAAGTCTATTCCCAATTTTCTTTGTATACATTTGACAAGGATGACATTATTGGACTGCATGATGCAATATTTGAATAAAGTCGACTAGTAGTATCTTTCCCAAAATATATTTTAGGTAGTAGCCATGCTCGAAAGGTGACTTCCACATGCCCCAACACGATAGTCATTAAGAACGTGTTCCTCTTCGTCACATATGAGACAATGTCAAAGAACAGAGTCTACGCAATGACAATAAAATGTATCATTCAACACTAAGTAGTGATTTTCTTGGTGGTGGATGTGATAATGCTCATATTTCAATAGATCTAGGAGGAATCACTAGGTTTTAAGATATCACAATAGTTCAATGAAAATAAAATATTTCTTCAATTTAGCAATGGTGAAGGCCAAATAAAATTGTTGGAAGTTAATTATCCACTTGGAGTATTTACCTCCAATAATCTAACGAGACAAAATATGTCTCGTAATGTTCTTTAGGGAAACAACAATAGTTTGACATAGAAGAATGTAATGCCGAAAGCGGTTGATAGAAAAAATAACTACCAATGAAAGTTTCTCCACATGCGAATACCTAATCTCGAGTCCAGCTAGACCTTTCGAAAGGCAATAGATCACAACTCACTATGGTCATCATATTATTGAACCAGAACCATGGAAATGGAGGATGGTGAGGCTGCAAGGTATAATAAAAAGTCGCATGAATAGTGAGGAGGACTCAGTAGTGGGGCTAAATTAAGAGCATTTTCCAAGGCATCAAGCGATCTTTGAGCCTAATCATCCCACAAGAAAGGAACTCCTTTCTTCAAGAAGCGCATGAAACCTTTTGTTAATTCAACATAATTGAAAATGAAGTGGTGTAAGAAGTTTTCCTTCCCTTGCAAACTTTGGAGTTGAGAAATAGATTGTTATATGGGATTTACGATTGTGGACAAAGGTATCTCCCCTAGGTTTGGTGCTTAACCCAGAACAATAGAGAGAAAAGAAACCCAATGATTTTCCTTAAATTAGATAAATTATGGAGTGGGGCCTACCTAGAATCTGTCGCACGCTTCGCTCCTTCTTTAGCTTGGAAGCTCCAATTCTAGCTTTGATTGCCAAAATTAGAACATGCACAGTAAAATAACAAAAGCCAAGAAACTACAAGATGTATGTAATATCATCTAAATAATCTATTCAATATATCAACATGTTATTGTAATAAGTGAAATAATAACATTACATATATGAAAACAAATCATTCTTTACATTAATATAAATAGAAGGAGATGCCAACCATAAGTGGCAGTTGATCTTGTAGAAGACCTCCTCCAAGTTGTTAACTCATCCTTTCCTTGTCACAATATGCACCTCCAGTCACCCTATGGATGAGATGATAACTACTTACTGCAGAAGCATAAGGGAAAAATCAATCTCCAAAGCCAATCATTACCTCTTGCATATGAGAGGGTAAATATATAGGAGAGAGGGGTAAGTTTGCAATTCTTATCCAATTACCATTATAAGGTTTTAGATCCAAATTTGATGGAGGGATAGGAGGAAAGTATAAGTGGTGAAAACTCCAAAGTAGGGTATGATAGGATCCAAATGTCAATAAAAGGTAAGTAGTTGAAACAAATTCTAGAAACTCCTAGAAGGTGAAGCTTCCAGAATCTCGAACATTCTCCCGAAATTATAGAACCAACGCATGTGGAAAGGAGGGAAACTTGTTGGTGACCAATGCTGGCCACAATGGAGAAACCTGTAGGTGAACACACCTCCGTAGGCTTGCAAGGAGCGTTGGTCCTCAAATTGGCTCAGATAGGACAATTTAGGGTTGAAACTCTAAGGGATGAAAGGTACATGCTTAGGGATTTGTGCATGATGATGACAAGGGGAATAGAATGTTGATTGATCCCATTAGGAGGCTCACTTTGATTGGATGAGACAAAATGGTCTATAACATAATTACCACTAAAGCTCAAAGTCAGGGATGGTGATTGATGACTACAGTGATTTACCTTGTGAAAAGTAGGGATCAAGGACAACCGACGAGCTTCATATGTTACAATAAAATTATCATGACATATGGACACTGAGGGAGGCATACCCATACTCATATCATAAGCTAACATAACATGTGTGATGATCAAAAGATACATCCATAGATAAAACTAATGGAATCATGACTGGATGATTGTTTATATGATAACAACCATGATATATTGTGATAACAATCATGATATATTGTGATCTTTGTATAACTCCTGAAATCGTAGCTCGGATGGATGAAACTAGATCTAGGGTCTTCTATCTCATTCACACGACCAACTAATGTACGAGTCTATCCATGTGAATCAATGAGATGGAGTCGAACATGGTAGAAACCATATAATTATTGGCCAATGATGTAAGCCATTAACATATGCGAGAGAAACTACTGATGATGTTAATGGCTCTTAAGGTACAATGGTACAATCGGTATGGTCTGAGTAAATGATCTGATGTCGAACACCACACTGAGTCTTTCGGTCGAAGGACATTGATGTGAATCTGTCGCCAAGAGGGAGGAAACTTGTAGTTGATGAATGTTAGCACCAAGGTACCAAAGGGGTGTTTCCAAGTCAACTTCCTAGATGATGTGCTAATATCGACAGGAAGCGACCCGTCGCAAGAGGGCCTTGACGTATCCCCCATCAACGACATGAAACATGTATCATTATTGAGACATAATTATCAGAATGATGTTGATATCGAACTGGACCATGAAAGGAAAACATGAAATGAAGGCTTAAGAGTATTGTAGCAGATATCAACTAAAGGAATTCTCTTGAAGACATAACGACATTGAATAGAGTTGGTAGCATTGCTTGAAAACCGAAGTGGAGGCTCTGAAAATGGTATGATAACCAAAAGATAAGAAAATTTCCCAACCTAATAGCCACGAAGTCTCATGTTCAAGAGTGACTCATTGCCATTTAGCAAAATGGAATCCCATGTTTTCCAAATTTCCCCAACCATACTGGTCAATACCTCTTTATTTTTTAACAAGCTTGAGGATGATAACATATGCTTGATTTGTAAGTCCATCCTTTGGATGAATCCCTCAAAGTATTTTTAACTAAACTTGAGAAGGAGTGGTTTGGCCTCATCATGCTCGAAAATTCCATTATTGTTTGATGTTTTAACAAGTCCAATGAAGGTAAAAATCAACATCTTTTTCATGTTTAGAGAGTTTGACAAAAGAGGCGGAAAATAAAACTCCACATGTCCCTTTTCGTAGATAGTCTCTTAAGTCCGAAAACGTAGGAAACAATACTCAATATAACCTCTTAGCCATGTTCAAATAAGGCATTCCTTTTTTGTATTTAGTCTATCTTAGTCTGGAAAAGGCCCTGAGTAGTCGTCTTTCCATTTACTTTACGAGCTCTAAAGGGAAAGTGCTTGGAAATATTTTCATATTTTGGGAATATGAAAAGATCTGAAAGGGGACTCCAGGGGGTTCCTTTTTCATTGGTTTATAGATTCCGAAAAAGATATAAAAGTATACTCCTTGGTCAAAGTAACATGTTATAACATAGTAAAAACCTGCTACCAACTGTCATCCTGCTCAAAACACCACAAGAAGGATTAAACATACATGTTTCATACTAAAAAAAGAAGCATATCTAGGTAAAATGTTAAAAATGAATAAAATAATGAGAAAATGACCATAAATATATAAAATGACTTTTCATTTTTACCGTTGTCGATCCTAGAGACAAACTTTGAGTTGTAGACCAAAGGCCTAGGACATATTATATAGCAAGGGGCATAATATGATATAACAAGATAACTAGCTAACAAAACTCATGCTATTTCTTGCAAACAGAAAATTATCTTGAATGGGACCAAAACTTAAGTCTAATACCGTAGAAAAAATACCTAAGTAGAAAGATGCAACCTAACACGATAGTATCGTACAATTCAAAGGAAACTTTACCGCAAAAAGGATTCTAAACACTTCACAAAGATTGATCATCATAAGGTATCTACTGCATACGTAGAATAAAGAGAATACTAACTGTTTTTGAGACAATACCTAGAAACATATACCAGCATGTGGTGGGCTTATGCAATTAAGAATCCACACATGATAACAACATTTGTAAATAAAATCTCATGGCAGCTAATATAGCAGAAATACAGGCGAATTGAAAACGAGACAGCATATCACACCTGAGCCATATTTAAAGTGTCGAAAAGCTTATGACATAAGTATCAACAAAGATAAATTTATATCAGAACCAGTGGGCTACTCGCATTCCAGAATGTGATACAAGATAAATGGATATAAATGAAATAAACGGCTAAGCTACAACACATAGGAGAGAATTACACACTGTAAAGCACCAAGACCAGAATCCTCATTAAAGGTAAAAACTCCTTCTCATTGAGACCCAACGGGCTCCTCACATTCTTATTAAAGTTTCCACAAAATGCATACAAGAAATTATTTTACAGACAATTCTTCAGAAAATTTGGAACCTGTGTTACTCTTCTGATGTTGCTTATATAGACCTATCCATACATGAGCGAGAAGATATTTTCTGAAAAATATCTTCTTCGCATGCCAAAAATTTGTTAAAGGTCCTTATCAAAATAACCAAAACTTATGATGAGGAATGCAGACCTCTCATCATTTGTAGCTAGGCACTAGGTTGTTTTGAAACAAAATTTTAAACAAACGTCTGGGCAGAAAGTAAAAGACTGAGGTGAAATATAAATTCCACCTGAAACTTAAAAATAACTAACTAAAGTAAAATTAAAAAGGCTGCTTGGGCCGAATCATGAGTTAACATTGTTTCATGGACGAGAAGGGGTCGAGGCGGTTGCTGATACAGGTGGCGGAACATTTGCTGACGAGCTGGCGAATTGGCTGGCGAACTGAGTGCATCTTTGCTGGCTGTCCACTGAAGGTTCAGGCATCGCTGTGAATCCTTCCACCTTGATATAGGCCTCTGTGAGGATGTTGAAACTTGCCTTGGTGGGGAGCTTGTGCTTTATAAAATGAAGGAGGACGAACTCTCGGCGGAGGGATGAAACAATCGTCTCAGCCTTTAACCGAGCGATTTTATCTGATAGGATGTCCATTTGGTCTCTTTCTCTCTGGAGGCATGTCTTATATTCTGTTAATGGTCGTAGCACGAAAGTTGCAGTTGGGTCCCAGCAAGATGGAATTCCATCTGTTGTAATCTCGTCCCACACTGCATCGAACCGATCCACGCTTGCTACCACCTGTTGCAGAGCTCTTGAATGTATAACTTGGGCCGCCTCCTTGTCGGTGATTTTCTGACATTCAAAGGCCTCCATGAACCGACTTGGTATGCCATGCTTTTCCACCTCATTAGATTCCAACTCTTTCAAGAAAGAAATGTAGCTTCTGGCGTGCTGGGTTCTGTCGGACAAGTTGAGGTTTGCCTCCTGCAATTTCCTGTTGAGATAAAGTACCGCAGATTTGGTTTCCCCCATCATTTTTAGGAAACCCCACTATTCTGTCATCGCTGAGATTATCTCTGACCAGATTATACCTCTCGCCTCACTGAGGGTGATATTACCCTTAAGGCAGTTGTTGAGGTCAGTGATAGTTTTTTGCTGGTCGGCTCTGGTCTTCTTTTCCTGCTCCATCTCTTTCTGCAGTGTCTCTATTTTTCTGGCATTTTCAACCAGGGAGTTTTCCAAATCAGTGATCCTCTGCCTCGTGGTGGATGCTTGTTTTTATAATATGTCATTTGCAGCTTTCGCTGCGTTTAGCTGCTTTGAAAATGAACTCGTCTCTGGTGGGGTTGTAGTAGGTGCACAACTGTGCGTGTCCCAGGTGTTCTGCAGCTCCGTCAACCTACTCTGAAGAGTGGCAATTGTTTCTGCCATTTTTTCTTTGTCGTCCTTCTCCTTTTCCAGTGTGCTAGTTAATTCCACTTTTTATTTTTACTGCCTGCACCAATTCGGCCATCTGGACATGGTGGGAGGCCGGTATGCTGACATTCTTTTTCAATGATGTGACGTCCCTCTGCAATTTCTCTATCAAATAATGCTACGGGTTTGAGTCTCCTTTGATTGACTCTCGGAGACCGCGTATTTGATTTTCCTGGGCGCGGGATTTTGCCTGTTCATTCTTTAGGGTCACCCTCACCTGTTCATGCTTTTTCTCCAATTTCCTCAGTGCAATGGTGACCCGCATTACCTCGTCCTTCAACATATCACCCACGAACTGAAACAGGTTACATTTTTCGGGTGCGGGCACCTTGGCCATGTAAATTTCATATTTAAGCACCCTGTAACTAGTGGTACCTGCATCAGGATCTAAGATGGCCTCTGCCATAGACA
The DNA here is from genome assembly GCA_034641835.2 of Pinus albicaulis. Taxonomy (NCBI): domain Eukaryota; kingdom Viridiplantae; phylum Streptophyta; class Pinopsida; order Pinales; family Pinaceae; genus Pinus; species Pinus albicaulis. The sequence continues at coordinate 450,687,154 of CM076578.1, forward strand.
ATACCAGGTGTTCTGTGTCCACATTCATGGAAGTGGAAACCCTGGTGTGATATTTTTCTACATACCCTTCCAGCTCGGCTTTGTACTTATCCCTGATTGTTTTGTATCTCTAGCTCCTTTCAATTGCAACTAGTGAGGTATGATCTCCGATGGCCCGTGAGACTTCCGAGAAGTCGGAGGAGGTGACACTATCTCTCAGCACTTTTATCCCGGCTTTACGCTTGTCCAGTTGTCCATATGGTGTAAACGGTTCCAACAGTTGTTCTTCCCCTATGACTTCTACCTCACTGAAGGCTGTTTTCTGCTTTTTGTGAAGGGGAGAACCTGCTCCTGAGGGACCCACTTCTTCTTCGCCTTGGCCTTTATTGACGTCTTCTCCTTCCCCTGTGGCAGATGAATCTATCTCCATTTGCGAAATCAAAGGCCATGTTTCAAGGTTAGCCCTCCACTCTATAAACGACCTTGATTCATGTGCATAAGGAGTAGACCTGTTCCTCTTTCTTCTGTTTGAGATAATTTCCCGAGGATCATAGGGCCAAGCCTTGCCCTGTCTTAGGTCCATTCCTTGTAACAACTTCTCAACAATGGGTAGGTCGTGTCTTGAATTCACAACAAATGGGCCAATTGTGATAGGGAGTCTCAGGATGAAACCCTTATTTGCAGGGACAAAGTGTAGTTGGTCAACCTTGAGGGTCTGCTGAATATACTCCAGAGCATAAACTCGTCAAACAGGAAACACATGCAGCTGGCAAGGGGAAACCTCGGCTCCATAGACCCGAATTTCAGTGTAATTGTCAAATAGATACCAATCCCCAGTGCTTTGGGATTTACCGGCTTGTAGCCAGCTCTTCATTTCGGGAAAAAGCCTAGGTGAGGGTGAATCATGGATGATAGTATAGGCAATGGACATGAACTCATTTAGGAACCTGGAATAACCCTCCCCCTTTGGCAATTGGCGTACAAAAAAGTTCTAGTCAAAAATTGGTCGGGGTTGAGAATTCACCTCGTATACCCTATCTAAACCTAAACCCTCAAAATTATCAGTGTGCTGATACAAGAAAAGGTAGAAGACCATTGAACAAAAGCGGAAGTGACTGGTTTCTGAAAGCTCTTGGAACTGGGTCCGAATGTTGGCGGCAAGGAAGCCAGGGATATCCAAAACTACCCCCTTTTGAGACATTAACCACAAGAAATAAACACATACCCTGGAAATTTCCCCACGACGCCTACCCCTAAAAGAGTAGCGATGAGGGCAAGGATGGGATGCATTTCCTCTTTGAACAGACTCAACAGGAAAGGTTCTGTAGTAGGTAGAGATGTAGCCCGGTTGCTGGTTATAGAGGAAATGAAGTCGTTTTTCTGCTCCCATGGCAGTTTGGTGAACTGGGAGGTTAAAGCCACCTCACTGAAACTGGTATAGGTGGCGCTGGTAGGAAAGCGGAGGGCTTGCCTGATAATGTCGGGGGAAAGAGAAAAAATCTTATTCCCCTGACCAGAGGTAAATGTGCCTCGACACTCGTCGTAAGCATCTCTGAGCCAACAAATAAAATCAACCACAGAGTAGACTGGGGGGGTAATCTGATGGTATAAACCAGATACAACCACCCGATATTGGTCTCTATTCTCGATATGTCGCCTAAAAAGCTCAGGTTTTATGCTGCTGATGGGAAAAGGGTATTGGGTATCGCGGATTTCGGCTTGCAAGTGGATGAAAGGCTCAAACTCGAGAGGGTTTCTGGTTTCTCGAACCTGAGGAGTCTCTGGTTCGGTTTTCTTAGGCGTGCCCCTCCCCATGACTGACATACAATTTTTTATTTTTATTTTTAAACAAAAGAAAAGCAGAGGGAATATGAGGGACGAAATACCTGTGTAGTAGGGAAATCTGTTCAGGAAAACGACGCAGGGGTGTTGATAGTGACTGGGTAGACCTTGGTACTAGCTCCCACTTAGTTTATACCATAGCTGGAAACCCTGCGAATTTTATTACAGTAAAATACGGGAAACTGTTATCTATGACTGAGCATTCTGAGGTAAAAAGGCGGATAGGTGGAATAAATGGGGGGGAAGTGTCGTAAGGACACTAAAAGTGGAGCAAACGGTGCATAGGGATTGGGGTGTCAGCTGGGAGCAGGTGAACACCATGTGCCAGGTTTAATACTAGTACGGGCCTCAGTACCAGTTATCCTAGAAACTTACCTTACCTCTCTGCCACATAAACCATACGATCCTTGAAACACATTATTCGCAAGACGGGTTAAATACACAGCATACCAGTCTCTAGGGCCCACATCCCATTCTACCACGTCACTGTAATTTCGCGCTTTGCTCTGCCACGTCGCTCTTTATCTCGGGCCCACCCCGCGACACGTCACTATAATTCCACGAGGGTATGGGTCTCTTCTCTCTTGTGCTTCTTGACCCCCACGGAAATTCCCACATGGAGAATTCCCTCACGTGTACATTATGGACGCGGCCAGATTTTTAATAATTTTGTCGTTGCATCTATTGCACCATGTCTTCGCGCTTTTTTCACTACCTTTACTCTTTTGCTTTATATTTTGACCCTTCTCGTACACATGTTTCCTTTTAAGTGCGATACTAGCTTCATCATCCTTTCCCTTTAATCGACATTTTGAATGTTTCGACATCAGCCAATCATTCAATACATTTCTGTCAAAAGGTTAATTCAGAAGAATGACTAACGTTAACTTATGATCAACATTGGCTCCACCTGGGGATGGCACGTTCGTCCTTGAGTGTGTCGAGAACTTTGCAGACCACCTGTTTATCTTCTGTGAACACCATTCCTCTTCATGATTCATCACAACACACACATTATTTAAGCAAAGATGAAAACAGACACTAATATACAATATGATACATCAGGCTCTCTCGGCCTGACTCAGAACTGGAAATAAGGCTTGAGAAACTGGTCGTTTACATGGGCGTCGAGCAGATCTCCCTGTAAATTTTCCAACCTAAAAGTATTGTTGCCACCTTGTTCTACAATTTTAAAGGGGTCGAACCAGAGGGGGTTGAATTTACCGTGTTTACCTTTATCAGCCCTTCGAATGTCCCATATGAGCACTAAATCCCCAATCTATAATTTTCTATCTTTGGCATGTTGATCAAAAATTTCCTTCATTTTCTCCTGGTATTCAACTAGCCTCTGACTCACTTGGTTCCGCGTTTCTTCTAACTCCACCAGCTGGTTGATTCTCCTGGTTACATCGTCCGGTTCTTCCTGACTTTCTTGCATGAATCGAGCCACTGGTAATGCTAGTTGTACAGGGAAAATTTCTGCCCTCCCATATACTAATTTGTATGGGGACTTCCTGGTTGCTCTCTTGCTAGTAATCCTGTTAGCCCATAGAGCGAATTTTAACTGGAAATCCCAATTCTTCTGATTTTCATTAATAGCCTTCTTCGGTGCCCTCACCAGCTTTTTATTTGATGAATCTGCTAGGTCGTTTTCCTGTGGGTAATAGGCTATGGAGTGACCTAGAGCAATGTTGTACTGTTGACAGAAGATGGCAAACTTTGCGGATTTAAAGGCCTGTGCATTATCGGTCACAATCTTGGCAGGGCAACCATATCTGGATATGATGTTTTCTTCTATGCATTTCATCACCACAGTGTTTGTTGCGTTCATGGCACGTATAGCTTCTACCCACTTTGTGAAATAATCCGTGGCAGTTAATATCCACTTATGTTGACCGCTGGATGGGGTGTGTATTTCTCCGATGAAATCAATTCCCCACTGCTGGAATGGTTCATCTACATGGACAGGGATCATGGGAAGAGGTGCTAGCTTCTGTTTTTCAGCAAACCTTTGGCACTTCTCACAAGCTCTAACCCGGGTAAACACATCTCCAAATATTTTGGGCCAAAAGAAACTAGCCTTCAGGATTTTGTGAGCAGTAGCCCTCCAACTGTAATGGCCCCCACAGATAACTTCATGAAACTAAGCCATTATACCCTCTACCTCTTTCTCTATAAGGCGTAGGAGTAAGATGCCTAAACGGTCCCTCCAGTATAGCCGGCCATTTGCAACCATGTACTTATGTGACTTCAACCTCAGTGTTCTGTATTAAGCTTTTTCACAGCTGGGTGGGAAACTTAGTGTTAGAAGATATTCCACTATCTCCTTGTACCACTGGCTGGTGAGGTACTTCATATGTGTCTTCTGGGAAGCTATCTCTATTCCCTGTGGTTCTTCTTTCTCTTCAGATGCCTCATTTTCCACCATGGACATATTTATACCCAGAGCCTGGAAATTTGACTCAGACAAGATTTTGGCTAACCCCTGTCCCTTGATTAGTTTAGTAGGGCGGATGTTGAGCTCATACTCCTGTATTTTGGCTATCCATTTCCCTCTTTTTCCTTCACTATCTCCTTGGAAAAGAATATCTTTGACAACTGCTGTGGGCACAAATGCAGTGATGTGGGACTGGAGGACATACATACGAAAGGCTTTGAGGGATTTCACCAGAGCATATGCCTACTTTTCCAATATGTTATATTTCAGCTTAGCATCACGAAGCACCTTACTGAAAAAGGAAATAGGCTGCTCGTACCCATCTTCATTTTTCTGCAATAGGACTCCTGCCTCTGTGTGAGGTGATGCAAAGGAAAAGATCATAAAAGGTTTGGTATAGTCTGGTCCAGCTAACACAAGAGCTTCAGCAAACGCATTTTTAATCCAGGAAAAATCCTCTCGTGATTCTTGTGACCATTTAACCTCATTGTTATTTTTTAGCATGTCAGTAATATGCCTAACTATCTCAACATAATTAGGAATGAACCTTCTCCAAAATTTTATACGGCCTAGGAACACCTGAACTTCCTTTTTATTTCTGGGCAGGGAAATGCCATTTATGACTTCTACTCTCTTAGGATCTATCTTTACTCCATCTCTGGTGATAATATATCTCAAGATCTTGCCCTCTTCCAGTGCAAACAAAGACTTCTGTGGATTGAGGGAGAGGCCATACTTTCTGCACTTCTCAAAAGTTTTGCGCAAGTGTTCAATGTGCTCTGCATCATCTTTTGAAAACACAGTAATGTCATCCAAATATACCACCACAAACTTATCTTGCTCTCTGATAAAAGCAATCTCCATGGCCCTCTAAAAGGTGGCCCCTACGTTAATCAACCCAAAAGGCATCCTGGCATACATAAACGTCCCCCATGGAGTGGTAAAGGCAGTCTTCTTTTTATCTTCCGGCAATACAACCACTTGATTGTACCTAGAGAATCCATCCATCATCGACATTCGGGAAGCCCCTACCACTCTCTGCAGGATGTGATCCATCTTTGGCAGTGGATAATTATCCTTTAAGGATGCTCTGTTAAGGTTCCTGAAGTCAACACATAGCCTTATTTCTCAAGTCTTCTTCCGTACAGGGACTAGATTTGCTACCCACTCAGAATATCTCAACGGTACAATGATTTTAGCCTTCAGCAGCTTCTTAATTTCTTTCTCAATAGAGGGTAGCAATAGGGGATTTATCTGTCTAAGCTTCTGCTTATGTGGTTTTTCATCTCCCTTCAGTGGAATTTTATGCTGCATAATGCTGATATCAAAGGTTTTTAGGTCTTGGTAAGACCATGCAAACACATCTTTATAGGACTGAAATAACTTCTGGTACAGCTGTTTATATTCTTCCGGGACCTTCTTGGACAACTTCACGATTTTAGGGTCAATTTCAGAGCCCAGATTCAGATCTTCTACCTGATTCTCCTCTACAAATTTGTTCGGCTGTAATGGAACATAATTCTTGTTAAAAAGCCTTTCTAAGGGCACTAATCCTCGAGGAATGACATTCCCTTTCAACTGCAGAAACTTGTGGCCAGCTACCTTTTCTTCCCACTTATCTCCTGGAGTGTCTTCAGTCTCCTCCACTTCACAACTATCAATCTCCATGTTGGAGAATTCCCCAATTGTTTCCAAGAATCTCTTCACTTTCTCTTCATCTTCAAATACTTTCCAGTGTTTGATATTGTCTGGGATTGATGGCTGATAATGTACCTCAATTTCATATCTCAATAGAGGATTCTGAGGTGGATGAAAAGTACTAGCAGCCACTGCAAGGGAGTCTGCCATTCTATTCTACTCCCGGGGCATGAACTGTATATTAAATGCCAAGAATAAATTCTCCACCAGATCCCAAAATTCATTCCTATAAGCCCTTAGCCTAGGATGTTTGTCTTGGCACTGATTCCTCGCCTGTCTGACTACCAGTTCTGAATCTCCCAGAACTTTTAGACATTGTATGCTCATACTCCTAGCTGTCTACAGCCCTAATAGGAGTGCTTCATACTCGGCCACATTTTTTTTGGCTTCATACTCCAGCTTGAAAGACAGAGGAACCCATCGGCCTGTAGGTGAAATCAATAATACCCCAGCCCCATTACCTTCCCTGGAGTTTCCCCCATCAAAATGAAGTGTCCAGATTTCTGATTCCGGGCTCTCTATGGACTGTTCTGTCTTGATCTGGTAGAATTATGGTTCATGAGTGTACTATTGATCTTCCTCCAGCATTAAACATGAGAAATCTCCCTCCCTGCTATAAACTGGAGAATTAACCGAGTCATCTGCCTTGGTAACTATCTTGACAAATCTGGTTTCCCGGTACAGCCTCCTCTCTTGGCCACAAAATACAGGGATAGTGGCATAGGTCAGGTCCAACTTGATCGATCCACCAATTTTGGTCCCCCAAGATCTTGACAGTAGCATCCCAAAGCGAGTTGGAATATCAGCCACCACTATATCCATCACTACACTTTTTGCCGGGATCTGAGCTAGATTGACCACTATGTCCTTTATCATGCCCAGGCACTTAACTCTCTTGGAGTCAAATGAGTAAAGGTCTTTGTATGGGCAGGTGATCTGTAGTCCTAATTGTTCCATGACCGAGAGGGGTAAAATATTATGAGAGGCTCCCGAATCTAACATACAGTTGTGTACCAGCAGGTCATGTATTACTAAAGACACATAAAATGGGGGAGTAGCAGCATCTAATTCTTCGACATGTGGGCCAAAAACAACCATAGGCCTTTCTTCCTAGAGGTTCAGACTATCTGGAATGTGTATTACTTCTGGAGGGAACATAAAGGACGTGACCTGGGACTAATATGTAGGTTGTTTTAACAACTCAGTCAAGGGAACTGGGATTTTCACCTTCTCAAGCTCCTTTTGTAAGCTGAAGGTAGAGGAGGACTTATCTACCAACACCTCTTTTGGTTCTTTATCTTTGGAGTCTTTGTTCTGTGGGGGAGGTTTGACTTCTTTTAATATTGGCTTGACACTAGGGGGTGTAGTCACTTGTGAAGATGAAGGAATTTGATCAGCAGACTGCAAAGATTGGTTAAGGGGCCTCTTACCTTTGTCCAGGGTCTTTTGAGATGTTGTCTCCTTGTGAGCAGGTGCTCCTTCTTGAGGTGTTTCCTTCTCCAGATCTTGAGTGCGAGTTCTCTTCCTAGAAGATCTGAGGTCATATCTTCTATTGAACTGATCTTGCATGAAATCGACGAACTGCTTGTAGTAGTCATCAATCTCAGGATCTTCAGTGTCTTCATTAGCTTTCCCTTCTATGTGTGCCTACACCTCCACTTCGTCACTTTCATTTAAGGGGCATTCAACTTCATAACTGTTTGAGAAAGCAAGGTATGCCTCCTCCTGCTCATACGAAGTGTCTTCAGTAGGACCCTCTACTTGTCCTTCCAAATATAGTGGGTGTGGTACCTGGTCTTGCTGCTCCTTCTGTCCTCTTTGTAGTATTTGCAAGGGTGGCTTCCTTTATTGAGGGTTATAACCTCTATTTGGAGCATTTTGGAAATTCTTGGAGGATGAATTCTTTGCCTTCATTTCGAGTTTAACCAACTTACTTGAAAGATTCTTGATCATCTTGTTCATCTCCTCAATCCTGTCATTAGCTGAATCTCTATCTTTGCTTGAGGTGGATACCTCTTCCTTTCCCCTTCTTCTAGTATCTTGTTCAGATTTTCCTTTGGATTTACCAGTGGAAGCGAAATTTGCCTCAAGTTCCAGTTCATTTTTCTGGGCATCATCTAGGGTGGCTGGCTTTCTTTCTCTCAGAGAGAAGCCGAATTCTGAGTCAAAAGCTGCCATGAAAACAACGTTGGCAGCGGTCTGGTGCGGTTTCATCTTTGTGGGAAGGCTCAGGTACAACTTGTTAAATCTCTTAATAAACTCGGCCACCCATTCATTATATCTTTTCTTGAGTGTATTAAACTCAGTCAGACAATGTCCATGATCTTTCTTCTCTCCCCATTTTCTTAGAAAAGTGTCTTCCATTCCTTCCCATGTGTTTATAGAACGGTCTCCCAGCGTCTTGAACCATTTTATGGCTTCACCATCTAGAGATTGCACAAATAGTCTTAGGACTACATCGAGGTGCTCCACATTAAAATTTTCTGCAAAAGAGCAGAAGACCTCAAGGTGTTTTTGTGCTTCAATCTCATTTTCCCCATTGAAACGGGGTAGGATCTTTAGATAGTCCTGCGGCATATCATTGACCACTTGAGGTAATGCCAGGGGAGCATATTTATTTAGAAAGAAACCCAGAATGTTAGCCATTGGAGGGGGAGGTGGAAGTAGCAAAAGGGTTTGATGTGTAAGCGGAGGAGGAGGTGGAAGTGAGGTATGAATGAAAATGGGAATGTATTGGACAGCAGCTTGGGGTGAAGATGAAAAAGGCGGAGTATTAATAGCGGATACTTTAGTGACTTCTTTAACCTCTTCAGCCTCTGGAGTGGGGTGAAATGTGTAACGAGTGGTATCTATTGACTCAGCCTCGTCCTTAACCTGGATGTTTCCCAGAGGTAAGTTGTCTGAGTAGTAGCTGGTTTCTCCCACAGCGGAGTCAGAATCTTGCACTTGGGCTACTTGAGAAGAGAAGGAAGGAAAATATTCTAAAGAGAATTTTGGGATCTCAGGATGAATGAATTTTCTCTCCCTCCAATTTCTTCTATGTAATATTCTCTCTGGGTCAGACACAGAGGGTGTCTTTGACTGAGACGTATCTGACCTAAGGTGTGGCTTCCGAGGAGCTAGGACTGCAAATAGATTTATCTGAAAAACGAATGTGGAGTCGCCAAGGTGAGGGATATACAACTCTCAACTCTCCATGCTCACCTAATTGAAGAGTGAATAAGGTTTTGTCGAGGCCCATGGATTTCAACTTCTCTCAACTTCTATCCCCGGCAACGGTGCCAAAAATATGTTGTCGATCCTAGAGACAGCCTTGAGTTGTGAAAGACCAGTGCCTAGGACATCTTATATAGCAAGGAGAAATATGATATAACAAGGATAACTAGAAAAACAAAGCTCTCATGCTATTTCTTGCAAACAGGAAAATTATTTTGAATGGGACCAAAACTTTCAGAAGCTCAATACTAAGAAAACAATACCACAGAGGCAAGATGTGAAACTCTAACACGAATAGTATCAGACAATTCAAAGGTAGCTTTACTACAAAAAGGGCTAGATTATAAACACTTCACAGAGATTGATAATCATAAGGTATCTATTGCATATGTAGAATAAAGAGAATACTAACTATTTTTGAGACAATATCCAAAAACATATACCAGCATGTGGCGGGCTTATGCAATTAAGAATCCACACATGATAACAACATTTGTAAATAACATCTCATGGCAGCTAATATAGAAGAAATACAGGCGAATTGAAAACGAGACAACATATCACACCTGAGCCATATTTAAAGTGCCGAAATTCTTATGACATAAGTATCAACAAAGATAAATTTATATCAGAACCAGTGGGCTACTCGCATTCCATAATGTGATACAAGATAAATGGATATAAATGAAATGAACGGGTAAGCTACAACACATAGGAGAGAATTAAACACGGTAAAGCACCAAGACCAGTATCCTCATTAAAGATAAAAATCCTTCTCATTGAGACCCAACGGGCTCCTCACATTTGTATTAAAGTTTCCACAAAATGCATACAAGAAATTCTTTTACAGACAATTCTTCAGAAAATTTGGAACCTCTGTTACTCTTCTGATGTTTCTTATATAGACCTATCCATACATGAGCGAGAAGATATTTTCTGAAAAATATCTTCTTCACATGCCAAAAATTTGTTAAAGGTCCTTATCAAAATGAACAAAACTTATGATGAGGAATGCAGACCTCTCATCATTTGCGGTTAGGAACTAGGCCGTTTTGAAACAAAATTTTAAACAAACGTCTGGGCAGAAAGTAAAAGACTGAGGTGAAATATAAATTCCACCCTAAACTTAAAAATAACTAACTAAAGTAAAAGTAAAAAGGCAGCTTAGGCCGAATCATGAGTTAACAGTGTTTAATGGAGGAGAAGGCGTCAAGGCGGTTGCTGACACACGTGGCGGAACATTTGCTGAGGAGCTGGCGATCTGGCTGGCGAACTGAGTGCATCTTTGTTGGTTGTCCGTTGAAGTTTTGGGCATCACTGCAAATCCTTCCACCTTGATATAGGCCTCTGTGAGGACATTGAAACTTTCCTCGGTGGGGAGCTTGTGCTTTATAAAATGAAGGAGGACGAACTCTCAGTGGAGGGATGAAACAATCGTCTCAGCCTTTAACCCAGCAGTTTTATCTGACAGGATGTCCATTCGGTCTCTTTCTTTCTAGAGGCATGTCTTATATTCTGTTAACGACCGTAGCATGGAAGGATTGGTTGGGTACCAGGAATATGGAAGTCCAGCTGTTGTAATCTCGTCCCACACTGCATCGAACCGATCCACGCTTGCTACCGCCTGTTGCAGAGCTCTCGAAGCTATAACTCGGGCTGCCTCCTTGTCGATGATTTTCTGACATTCAAAGGCCTCCATGAACCGACTTGGTATGCCATGCTTTTCCACCTCATTAGATTCCAACTCTTTCAAGAAATAAATGTAGCTTCTGGCGTGCTGGGTTCTACCGGACAAGTTGAGGTCTGCCTCCTACAATTTCCTGTTGAGATAGAGTACCGCAAATTTGGTTTCCCCCATCATTTTTAGGAAACCCCACTGTTCTGTCACTGCTGAGATTATCTCTGACTAGATTATACCTCTCGCCTCACTGAGGGTGATATTACCCTTAAGGCAACTGTTGAGGTCAGTGTTTATTTTCTGCTGGTCGGCTCTAGTCTTCTTTTCCTGCTCCATATCTTTTTGCAGTGTCTCTATTTTTCTGGCATTTTCAGCCAGGGAGTTTTTCAAATCAGCGATCCTCTGCCTCGCGGTGGATGCCTTCTTTTCTAATATGTCATTTGGAGCTTTCGCTACATTCAGCTGCTTTGACAGCGAACTCGTCTCTGGTGGGGTTGTAGTAGGTGCACAGCTATGCGTGTCCCAGGTGTTCTGCAGCTTCGTCAACCTACTCTAAAGAGTGGTGATTGTTTCGGCCATTTTTTCTTTGTCCTCCTTCTCCTTTTCTAGTGTGTCAGCCAATTCCACTTTTTCTTTTTCTGCCTGTGCCAATTCGGCCGTCTGGACATGGTGGGAGGCTGGTATGATGACCTTATTTTTCAATGATGTGACCTCCCTTTGCAATTTCTCTATCAAATAACGCTGCGGGTTTGAGTCTCCAGTCTCTTTTTTTTTTATGGACTCCCAGAGGCCGCGTATTTTATTTGCCTGGGCGCGGGAGTTTGCCTGTTCATTATTTAGGGTCGCCCTCACCTGTTCATGCTTTTTCTCCAATTTTCACAGTGCAATGGTGACCTGCATTACCTCATACTTCACCATGTCACCCACGACCTGAAACAGGTTACATTTGTCGGGTGGGGGCACCTTGGCCATGTCAATTGCATACTCAAGCACCCTGTAACTAGTGGTACCTGCATCAAGATCCAAGATGTCCTCTGCCATAGACAATACCAGGTGTTCTGTGTTCACATTCATGGAAGTGGAAACCCTGGTGTGATATTTTTCTACATACCCTTCTAGCTCGGCTTTGTACTTATCCCTGATCATTCTATATCTCTGGCTCCTTTCAATTGCAACTGGTGAGGTATGATCTCCGATGGCCTGTGAGACTTACGAGAAATCAGAGGAGGTGACACTGTCTCTTAGCACTTTTATCCTAGCTTTACTCTTGTCTAGTTGGCCATATGGTGTAAACGGTTCCAGCAGTTGTTCTTCCCTTATGACTTCTACCTCGCTGGAGGCTATTTTCTGCTTTTTGTGAAGGGGGGAACCTGCTCCTGAGGGACCCAATTATTCTTTGCCTTGGAGTTTATTGACGTCTTCTCCTTCCCCTGTGGCAGATGAATCTGTCTCCATCTGCGAAATCAAAGGCCAAGTTTCAAGGTTAGCCCTCCAACTCTATAAATGACCTTGATTCATGTATAAGGAGGCTATGTTCCTCTTCTTCAACTTGAGATATCGAGGATCATAGCTGACTTATTTCCTCGTCTTAGGTCCAGGCCTTGAAACATTCTCTTGACAATGGGAAGGGCATGTCTCGAATTCACAACAAAAGGGCCGATTGTGATGGGGAGTCTCAGGATGAAACCCTTCTTTGTAGGGACAAAATGGAGTTGGTCAGCCTTGAGGGTCTGCCAAATGTACTCCAGTGCATATACTCATCGAATAGGAAACACAGGTAGCTGGTAAGGGGAAACCTCGGCTCCGTAGACCCGAATTTCAGTGTAATTGTCAAATAGATACCAGTCCCCAGTGCTCTGGGATTTTCCAGCTTGTAGCCAGCTCTTCATCTCAGGAAAAACTCTAGGTGAGGGTGAATCGTGGATAATAGTATAGGCAATGGACATGAAATTATTTAAAAAACTAGAATAACCCCCCTCCCCTTTTGGCACAAGATAGAAAAGTTCCAAATAAAAATCGTCTGCTGAGAATTCCCCCGCATACCCTATCTAAACCCAAACCCTCAAACTTATCAGCGTGCTGATGTAGGAAAAGATAGAAAACCATCTAACAGAAACGGAAGTGACTGGTTTCTGAAATCTCTTGGAACTAGGTCCAAATGTTAGCAGCAAGGAAACCAGGGATATCTAACACCACCCCCTTTTGAGACATTAACCAAAAGAAATAAACACTTATCCTGATGATTTACCCCAAAGCACCTACACCTAGAAGACCAGCGATGAGGGAAAGGATGGGCTGCACTTCCTCTTTGAATAGGCTCAGCGGGAAAGGTTCTGCAGCAGGAAGAGACGTAGCCTGGTTGCTGGTGATGGAGGAAATGAAGTCGTTTTGGTGCTCCCATGGCAGTTCGGTGAACTGGGAGGTTAAAGCCACTTCGTTGAAACTGATATAGGTGGCGCTGGTGGGAAAGCGGAGGGCTTGCCTGATAATGTCGGGGGAAAGAGAAAAAATCTTATTCCCCTGAGGAGAGGTAAACGTGCCTCGACGCTCGTCGTAAGCATCTCTGAGCCAGCAAATAAAATCAACCACAGAATAAACTGGGGGGGGGGGGGGGGTAATTTGATGGTATAGGCCAGACACAACCACCCGGTATCGGTCTCTATTTTGAATATGTCGTCTAAAAATCTCGGGTTTAATGCTGCTGATGTGAAAAGGGTATTGGGGATCACGGATTTCGGCTTGCAGGTCGATGAAAGGCTCGAACCCGGGAGCGTTTCTGGTTTCTCGGACCTGAGGGGTTTCTGGTTCGGCTTTCTTGGGCGTGCCCCTTCCCATGACTAACATATAAAACTTTTAAAAGACGAAAGGAAAGCAGAGAGAAAATGAGGGACGGAATACCTGTGCAACAGGGGAATATGCTCAGGAAAACGACGCGGGGGTGTTGATAGCGACTGGGTAGACCTTGGCACTGGTTCCCACTTAGTTTATACCGTAGCTGGAAAACCTGCGACTTTTACTGGAGTAAAATACGGGAAGACTGTTATCTTACGACTGAGCGTTCTGAGGTAAAAAGGCGGATAGGTAAAATAAACGGGGGGAAAGTGTCGTAAGGACACTGACAGTGGAGCACGCGGCACGTAGGGATTGGGCGTCAGCTGGGAACAGGTGAACACCGCGTGCCGGGTTTAATACTGGTACGGGCCTCAGTACTAGTTTGCCTAGAAAATTACCTTACCTCTCTTCCGCATAAGCCATACGATCCTTGAAACACATTATTCGCAAGGCGAGTTAAACACACAATATACCAGTCTCTAGGGCCCGCATCCTGTTCTGCCACGTCACTGTAATTCCGCACTTTGCTCTGCCACGTCGCTCTTCATCTCAGGCCCACCCCGCGGCACGTCATTGTAATTCCGCGGGGGTATGGGTCTCTTCCCTTTTGTGCTTCTTGACCCCCGCGGAAATTCCCACATGTACAATTCCCTCATGTGTACATTATGGACGCGGCCAACTTTTTAATAATTTTGTCGTTGCATCTTTTGCACCATGTCTTCGCGCTTTTTTCACTACCTTTACTCTTTTGCTTTATATTTTGACCCTTCTCGTACACATGTTTCCTTTTAAGTGCGATACTAGCTTCATCATCCTTTCCCTTTAATCGACATTTTGAATGTTTCGACATCAGCCAATCATTCAATACATTTCTGTCAAAAGGTTAATTCAGAAGAATGACTAACGTTAACTTATGATCAACATTGGCTCCACCTGGGGATGGCACGTTCGTCCTTGAGTGTGTCGAGAACTTTGCAGACCACCTGTTTATCTTCTGTGAACACCATTCCTCTTCATGATTCATCACAACACACACATTATTTAAGCAAAGATGAAAACAGACACTAATATACAATATGATACATCAGGCTCTCTCGGCCTGACTCAGAACTGGAAATAAGGCTTGAGAAACTGGTCGTTTACATGGGCGTCGAGCAGATCTCCCTGTAAATTTTCCAACCTAAAAGTATTGTTGCCACCTTGTTCTACAATTTTAAAGGGGTCGAACCAGAGGGGGTTGAATTTACCGTGTTTACCTTTATCAGCCCTTCGAATGTCCCATATGAGCACTAAATCCCCAATCTATAATTTTCTATCTTTGGCATGTTGATCAAAAATTTCCTTCATTTTCTCCTGGTATTCAACTAGCCTCTGACTCACTTGGTTCCGCGTTTCTTCTAACTCCACCAGCTGGTTGATTCTCCTGGTTACATCGTCCGGTTCTTCCTGACTTTCTTGCATGAATCGAGCCACTGGTAATGCTAGTTGTACAGGGAAAATTTCTGCCCTCCCATATACTAATTTGTATGGGGACTTCCTGGTTGCTCTCTTGCTAGTAATCCTGTTAGCCCATAGAGCGAATTTTAACTGGAAATCCCAATTCTTCTGATTTTCATTAATAGCCTTCTTCGGTGCCCTCACCAGCTTTTTATTTGATGAATCTGCTAGGTCGTTTTCCTGTGGGTAATAGGCTATGGAGTGACCTAGAGCAATGTTGTACTGTTGACAGAAGATGGCAAACTTTGCGGATTTAAAGGCCTGTGCATTATCGGTCACAATCTTGGCAGGGCAACCATATCTGGATATGATGTTTTCTTCTATGCATTTCATCACCACAGTGTTTGTTGCGTTCATGGCACGTATAGCTTCTACCCACTTTGTGAAATAATCCGTGGCAGTTAATATCCACTTATGTTGACCGCTGGATGGGGTGTGTATTTCTCCGATGAAATCAATTCCCCACTGCTGGAATGGTTCATCTACATGGACAGGGATCATGGGAAGAGGTGCTAGCTTCTGTTTTTCAGCAAACCTTTGGCACTTCTCACAAGCTCTAACCCGGGTAAACACATCTCCAAATATTTTGGGCCAAAAGAAACTAGCCTTCAGGATTTTGTGAGCAGTAGCCCTCCAACTGTAATGGCCCCCACAGATAACTTCATGAAACTAAGCCATTATACCCTCTACCTCTTTCTCTATAAGGCGTAGGAGTAAGATGCCTAAACGGTCCCTCCAGTATAGCCGGCCATTTGCAACCATGTACTTATGTGACTTCAACCTCAGTGTTCTGTATTAAGCTTTTTCACAGCTGGGTGGGAAACTTAGTGTTAGAAGATATTCCACTATCTCCTTGTACCACTGGCTGGTGAGGTACTTCATATGTGTCTTCTGGGAAGCTATCTCTATTCCCTGTGGTTCTTCTTTCTCTTCAGATGCCTCATTTTCCACCATGGACATATTTATACCCAGAGCCTGGAAATTTGACTCAGACAAGATTTTGGCTAACCCCTGTCCCTTGATTAGTTTAGTAGGGCGGATGTTGAGCTCATACTCCTGTATTTTGGCTATCCATTTCCCTCTTTTTCCTTCACTATCTCCTTGGAAAAGAATATCTTTGACAACTGCTGTGGGCACAAATGCAGTGATGTGGGACTGGAGGACATACATACGAAAGGCTTTGAGGGATTTCACCAGAGCATATGCCTACTTTTCCAATATGTTATATTTCAGCTTAGCATCACGAAGCACCTTACTGAAAAAGGAAATAGGCTGCTCGTACCCATCTTCATTTTTCTGCAATAGGACTCCTGCCTCTGTGTGAGGTGATGCAAAGGAAAAGATCATAAAAGGTTTGGTATAGTCTGGTCCAGCTAACACAAGAGCTTCAGCAAACGCATTTTTAATCCAGGAAAAATCCTCTCGTGATTCTTGTGACCATTTAACCTCATTGTTATTTTTTAGCATGTCAGTAATATGCCTAACTATCTCAACATAATTAGGAATGAACCTTCTCCAAAATTTTATACGGCCTAGGAACACCTGAACTTCCTTTTTATTTCTGGGCAGGGAAATGCCATTTATGACTTCTACTCTCTTAGGATCTATCTTTACTCCATCTCTGGTGATAATATATCTCAAGATCTTGCCCTCTTCCAGTGCAAACAAAGACTTCTGTGGATTGAGGGAGAGGCCATACTTTCTGCACTTCTCAAAAGTTTTGCGCAAGTGTTCAATGTGCTCTGCATCATCTTTTGAAAACACAGTAATGTCATCCAAATATACCACCACAAACTTATCTTGCTCTCTGATAAAAGCAATCTCCATGGCCCTCTAAAAGGTGGCCCCTACGTTAATCAACCCAAAAGGCATCCTGGCATACATAAACGTCCCCCATGGAGTGGTAAAGGCAGTCTTCTTTTTATCTTCCGGCAATACAACCACTTGATTGTACCTAGAGAATCCATCCATCATCGACATTCGGGAAGCCCCTACCACTCTCTGCAGGATGTGATCCATCTTTGGCAGTGGATAATTATCCTTTAAGGATGCTCTGTTAAGGTTCCTGAAGTCAACACATAGCCTTATTTCTCAAGTCTTCTTCCCTACAAGGACTAGATTTGCTACCCAATCAGAATATCTCAACAGTACAATGATTTTATCCTTCAGCAGCTTCTTAATTTCTTTCTCAATAGAGGGTAGCAATAGGGGATTTATCTGTCTAAGCTTCTGCTTATGTGGTTTTTCATCTCCCATCAGTGGAATTTTATGCTACATAATGCTGATATCAAAGGTTTTTAGGTCTTGGTAAGACCATGCAAACACATCTTTATAGGACTGAAATAACTTCTGGTACAGATGTTTATATTCTTCCGGGACCTTCTTGGACAACTTCACGATTTTTAGGGTCGGTTTCGGTGCCAAGATTGAATCTTCTATTTGATTCTCCTCTACAAATTTGTTCGGTTGTAATGGAACATCATTATTGTTGTTTGACCTTTCTAAGGGCACTAATCCTCGAGGAATGACATTCCCTTTCAGCTACTTGAGAAACTTGTGACGGCTACCTTTTCTTCCCACTTATCTCCTGGAGTGTCTTGATCTCCTCCACTTCACAACTATCAATCTCCACTGTTGGAGAATTCCCCAATTGTTCCAAGAATCTCTTCCCTTTCCTCTTCATCTTCAAATACTTTCCGAGTGTTTGATATTATGCAGGATTGATGGCGATAGTAATACCTCAATTTCATATCTCAATAGATGATTCGAGGTGGACAAAATCTTGGCAGCCACATGAGAAGTCTACCATTCTATTCTTCTCCGGGGCATGACTGTGCTATTAATGCCAAGAATAAATTCTCCACCGAATCCCAAAATTCATTCCTATAAGCCCTTAGCCTAGGATATTTGTCTTGGCTTGATTCTCTCGCTGTCGACTACCGATTACGAGATCTCCCCGAACTTTTGACATCATATGCTCATACTCTAACATCTCTGACCCTAATAGGAGTGCTTCATACTCGGCCATTTTTTGCTTCATACTCCAGCTTGAAAGACGAGAGGAACCCATCTGACTCGTAGGTGAAATCAATAATACCCCGGCCCATTACCTCCCGCAGGTTTCCCCCATCAAATGAAGTGTCCGATTTGCATTGGGACTCTCATCTTGTTCTGTCTTGATGCGAGGTAGAGATGATGGTTCATGAGCGACACTCTTGATCTTCCTCCCGACGTAAACATGAGAAATCTCCCTCCTGCTATAAACTAGAAGATTAAGCGAGTCATCTGCCTTTGTAACTATCTTGACAAATCTGGTTTCCGTCTGACCTCCTCTCTTGGCCACCAAATACGGGGATAGTGGCATAGGTCGGGTCCAACTTGATCCCGATCCACCAATTTTGGTCCCAAGAATCTTGTGGTAGCATGCAAAGCGAGGCTGGAATGTCGGCCACCACTATACCATCACTACACTTTTTGTTGGGATCCCGAGCCGAGATTGACCACTAAGTCCTTTATCATGCCCGGGAACTTAACTCTCTTGGAAGTCAAATAGGTAAAGTTATTTGTATGGTAGGGTAGTCTATAGTCCTAATTGTTCCATGACCGAGAGGGTAAGATTACTAAGGCTCCGAATCTAACATATAGTTGTGTAGCCGACGGGTCATGTATTACTAAAGACACATAAAATGGAGAATTAGCGGCCTCCCCAATTCTTCGACATGTGGGCAAAACAACCATAGGCCTTTTCTTCCTAGAGGTTCGGACTATGCGGGATGTGTATTACTCTGGAGGAGCATAAGACGTGACTGGGAAGTGATATGCGAGCTGTTTTAACCCCAACTCGATCAAGGCCCGGATTTTCACCTTCTCAAGCTCTTTTGTAGGCGGAAGGCAGAGGAGGACTTATCTGCGACACCTCTTTGGTTCTTTATCTTTGGAGTCTTTGTTCTATGGGGAGGTTTGACTTCTTTTAAGATTGGCTTGACAGGGGTGTAGTCACTTGTGAAGATGAAGGAATTTGATGTTACAGGTGGTTAAGGGGCCTCTTACCTTTGTCGGGGTCTTTTCGGACATTGCCTCCTTGTGGCTGAGTGCTCCTTCTTGAAGTGTCTCCTCCTCTAGATCTTGAGTGCGAGTTCTCTTCTGGAAGATGCGAGTCATATCTTCCCATTGAAATGAGCTTGCATGAAATGTCAGTGAGCGCTTACGTGAATTAAATAATCTCGGATCTTTAGTGTCTTCATTAGCTTTCCCTTTCTATGTGTCTACCTCCACTTCGTCACTTTCATGTAAGGGGCATTCAACTTCATCCTTTGTTTGAAAGCAAGGTATGCCTCCTCTTTGCTCATAGCGATGTCTTCGGTAGGACCCTCTACTTGTCCTTCCAAATATAGTGGGTGGTACTGGTCTTGCTACTCCTTGTCCTCTTTCTCGATGGCCCTTAATGGTGGCTTCTTGTATTGAGGGTTATAACCTCTATTTGGAGAATTTTGGAAATTCTTGGAGGATGAATTATTTTCCTCCATTTCGAGTTTAACCAACTTACTTGAAATATTCTTGATCATCTTGTTCATCTCCTCAATCCTGTCATTAGCTGAATCTCTATCTTGGCTCGAGGTGGATACCTCTTCCTTTCCCCTTCTTCTAGTATCCTGTTCAAATTTTCCTTTGGATTTACTAGTGGAAGCGAAATTTGCCTCAAGTTCCAGTGCATCTGTCTGGGCATCATCCAGGGTGGCTGGCTTTCTTTCTCTCAGAGAGAAACTAAATTCTGAGTCAAAATCTACCATGAAAACAACCTTGGCAGCGGTATGGTGCGGTTTCATCTCTGTGGGAAGGCTCAGGTACAACTTGTTAAATCTCTTAATAAACTCGGCCACCCATTCATTATATCTTTTCTTGAGTGTATTAAACTCAGTCGGAGCCGTGTCATGATCTTTCTTCTCTCCCCATTTTCTTAGAAAAGTGTCTTCCATTCCTTCCCATGTGTTTATAGAACGGACTAATACGGCGTCTTGAACCATTTTATGGCTTCACCATCTAGAGATTGCACAAATGATCTTAGGGCCTACATCAAGAGGTGCTCTCCATTAAAATTTTAAAAGGCAGAGAAGACCTCAAGGTGTTTTTGTGCTTCAATCTCATTTTCCCCATTGAAACGGGGTAGGATCTTTAGATAGTCTACTTGACATATCATTGACCACTTGAGGTAATGCCGGGAGCATATTTATTTAGAAAGAAACCCCGGGAAATGTTAGCCATTGGAGGGGGAGGTGGAAGTAAACGAAGTTTGGATGTGTAGGAGGAGGAGGTGGGGAGAGTGAGGTATGAGATAGAAAAATGGGAATGCTCATTGGGCCGGCGGCTTGGGGTGAAGATGAAAAGGCGGAGTATTAATAGCGGGCTCTTTAGTGACTGCTTTAACCTCTTCGGCCCTGCAGGTGGGGCAGTGTGTAACGAGTGGTATCTATTGACTCAGCCTCGTCCTTAACTTGGATGTTTCCCAGAGGTAAGCTATCTGATTAGTAGCCAGTTTCTCCCACAGCGGAGTCAGAATCTTGCACTTGGGCTACTTGATAAGAGGAGGAAGGAAAATCTTCTAAAGATAATTGTGGGATCTCAGGATGAATGAATTTTCTCTCCCTCCAATTTCTTCTATGTAAGATTCTCTTTGGGTCAGACACGGGCGTCTTTAGGCCAGACGTATCGACTAAAGGTGTGGCTTTCGAGGAGCCATGACTGCAAATAGATTTATCTGAAAAATGAATGTGGAGTCGCCAAGGTGAGGGATATACAACTCTCAACTCTGCATGCTCACCTAATTTAAGAGTGAATAAGGTTTTTTCAAGGCCCAGGGATTTCAATTTCTCTCAATTTCGATCCCTAGCAACGACGCCAAAAATATGTTGTCGATCCTAGAGACAGCCTTGAGTTGTGAAATACCAGTGCCTAGGACATCTCATATAGCAAGGAGCAATATGACATAACAGGGATAACTAGAAGAACAAAGCTCTCATGCTATTTCTTGCGAAAAGGAAAATTATCTTGAATGGGACCAAACTTCGGAAACTCCAATGCGAGAAAACAATACTTTGCGAGAGGCAAGATGCGAAACTCTAACCACAGTGTATCGAGAAAATTCAAGGCGACTTTTCTTGCAAAAATTTGAATTCTAAACACTTCACGGAGATTGATAATCATAAAGTATACAAATACGTAGAATAAAGAGAATACTAACTATTTTTGAGACAATATCCAAAAACCTTGACATGTGGTGGGCTTATGCAATTTGAATCCACACATGATAACGGCATGCGTATCTCTGTAAGCGGCTAATATAGCGAAATACGGGCGGAGTGAAAATGAGACGGCATATCATACAGCGAGCCATATTTAAAGTGACGAAAAACATGACATAAGTATCAACAAGGATAAATTTATATCAAAACCGGTGGGCTACTCGCCTTCCCAGTATGGACAAGATAAATGGATATAAATGAAATGAATGGCTAAGCTACAACACATAGGAAGAGATTACACCTTTGTAAAGCACGAGACGAGAATCCTCATTAAAGGTAAAAATCCTTCTCTTTGAGACCCAACGGGCTCCTCACATTTGTATTAAAGCTTCCAAAAAATGCATACAAGAAATTCTTTTACAGACAATTCTTCAGAAAATTTGGAACCTCTTTTTCTCTTTTGATTTTTTTTATATAGACCTATCCATACATGAGAGAGACGATATTTTCTGAAAAATATCTTCTTTGCATGCCAAAAATTTGTTAAAGGTCCTTATCAAAATAATCAAAACTTATGATGAGGAATGCAGACCTCTCATCATTTGCGGTTAGGCGATGAGCCATTTTGAAACAAAATTTTAAACAAACGTACGGGTGGAAATTAAAGGCGAAAGGTGAAATATAAATTCCACGAAACTTAAAAATAACTAACTAAAGTAAAAGTAAAAAGGCCACTTGGGCTGAATCATGGGTCTCGGTGTTTCATGGATGAGAAGAGGGGCCGGGCGGGACTGGCGACACGGGTGGCGGGAACATTTGTTGGCCAGGCTGGAGATACGGATGGCGGGCGAGTGCATCTTTGCTTGGTGACCACGCGAAGGTTTGGGCATCATTGCGAATCCTTCCACCTTGATATAGGCCTCTGTGAAGATGTTGAAACTTGCCTCGGTGGGGAGCTTGTGCTTTATAAAATGAAGGAGGATGAACTCTCGGCGGAGGGATGAAACAATCATCTCTTGACCTTTTAGCAGAGCGGTGCACACGACGGATGTCCATTCAGACTCTCTTTTCTTTACGGAGGCATGTCTTATATTACGGTAACGGCGAAATTATGGAAGAGTAGTTGGGTCCCGACAAGATGGAAGTCTAGCTATTGCAATCTCGTCCCCCATACTGCATCGAACCGATCCACGCTTGCTACCACTTTGTTGAGCTCTTGAAGCTATAACTCGAGAACACTCCTTGTTGATGATTTTCGACATTCAAAGGCCTCATGAGCTGACTTGGTATGCCATGCTTTTCCACCTCATCATATTCCAACTCTTTCAAGAAAGAAATGTAACCCCACGGCATCTTTGGGTTACGAGTTTGGACAAGTTGAGGTCGCACTCCGCCTTCTGTTGGATAGAGTACGGCGGATATGGTTTCCCCCATCATTTTAGGAAACCCCACTTATTCAGATATGAGATTATTGTGTAGTCAATTTAGTGTCCTAAATTGCTAACATAAATTATCAACCGGGGCTAGTATTGATGAAGTGTGGTGCACTATATGTGCTTAAGTGACCTCTTCCTTACTTTGTTGTATGTATTTTATTGATGTTTTTGGGGTTTTCTTTTTAGTACTTATGTTCCAAAAGATGAAATCAAATCTATGTCAAAAAGAAAAGAAAGGAAACCTTAGACTCAAAACGAGTGTAATTGTAAATTCTATACCTAATTAGGAAAATGGTGAAAAACAGAACATTCTAATCCATGGATATCCTAGCTTGCAAATGAACATGAAATGTAACTCAACATAATACAACCAAGTCTCTTTCATCTAATATTGATATGTTGGAAGATATTTTAAGAAGAATGGTTGTAAGATAATGAGGATCTTTTAATCTAATTGCAAAGAGAAACGAGAAAATGCTAATTAACTCAACATGATACAACCAAATCTCTTTCATCTAATATTGATATGTTGGAAGAGCTTTTTAAGAAAAAAGAATGATTGTAAGATAATGAGGATCTTTTAGTTAAACAAATAATGCAAGGCGGAATTAAAAGCTACTTATCTAGAAAGCATGTAGAAGCCTCCTTGGATAGCGAGACCCTCTGCTTGCAATTTGGCGAAATCCTTAGCTTGACTCCTTAAACTTGTAATCAAAACAACATATCAAAGAAGCTGAATTTATTTATTGAAAACCTCACAAATCTACATCCCATTCCATTTTAGCTTTGTTACAAAGACTCTCTGTTCTTCTCTCCTTCTCCTACTTTTCACTACTTTTTCATTACTTTTCATTACCCATGATAGGAGAGCTTCTCCTATTTATACAAAATATGAGTTATCTCATTAATGGGAGTCCATGAATCTCTCCCTCCATCTCTAGAGTTACAATCAAAATAGGAAATGATAAGACACATGTCTTTCTAGAGTTTCAACACAACTAGGAAATGAGACACATATCCTCTTAGAGTTTCAATATGAGGAAATGAGACACATATCCTCTTGATCCCATGATATTCTCCAACCAAATTCAGATTTGTCCTTAGAGTGCCACATAAGGGTCTTCTAGAAGTCTCCTTTTTGACCTACACATGTCTACAAAACTCATAACACATATATAGATATATGAAACTATGTTAATTTTCAGTTTCTAATCATAAATTCACTTTAAATACACAAATAAATAACTTTGGAAAACAAGGATCCTAACCCATATATTTATGAAAATGGTTACTTGATGTAGGTTTTTAGGTCAGATGGCTATGAAATAAGAGCTAAATGGTTATGACATAATGGAAATATGTATGAATATGGAAAACACTTTTGAGACTCAACAATTATCTTTGACCAGATTATACTTCTCACCTCACTGAGGGTGATATTACCCTTAAGGCGGCTGTTGAGGTCAGTGATAGTTTTCTGTTGGTCAGCTCTAGTCTTCTTTTCCTGCTCAATATCTTTCTACAGTGTCTCTGTTTTTCTGGTATTCTCAGCCAGGGAGTTTTCTAAATCAGAGATCCTCTACCTCATGGTGGATGCTTGCTTCTCTAATATATCATTTGCAGCTTTCGCTGCGTTTAGCTGCTCTGACAGCGAACTCATCTCTGGTGGGGTTGTAGTAGGTGCACAGCTGTGCATGTCCTAGGTGTTCTGCAGCTCCGTCAACCTACTCTGAAGAGTGGCGATTGTTTCTGCCATTTTTTCTTTGTCCTCCTTCTCCTTTTCCAGTGTGTCAACCAATTCCGCTTTTTCTTTTTCTTCCTCTGCCAATTCGACCGTCTGAACATGGTGGGAGGCCGGTATGCTGACCTTATTTTTCAATGACGCGACCTCCCTCTGCAATTTCTCTATCAAATAACGTTGCAGGTTTGAGTCTCCAATCTCTTTTCCTTTGATTGACTCCCGGAGGCCGCGTATTTGATTTTCTTGGGAGCGGGAGTTTGCCTGTTCATTCTTTAGGGTTGGCCTCACTTGTTCATGATTTTTCTCCAATTTTCTCAGTGCAATGGTGACCCACATTACCTCGTCCTTCAACATATCACCCACAACCTGAAACAGGTTACATTTTTCAAGTGTAGGCACCTTGGCCATGTCAATTGCATACTCAAGCAACCTATAACTAGTGCTACCTGCATCAGGATCCAAGATGGCCTCCGCCATAGACAATACTAGGTGTTCTGTGTCCACATTCATGGAAGCAGAAACCCTGGTGTGATATTTTTCTACATACCATTCCAGCTCGGCTTTGTACTTATCCCTGCTCGTTCTATATCTCTGGCTCCTTTCAATTGCAACTGGTGAGGTATGATCTCCGATGGTCTTTGAGACTTCCGAGAAGTCGGAGGAGGTGACACTGTCTCTCAGCACTTTTATCCCGACTTTACTCTTGTCCAGTTGGCCATATGGTGTAAACGGTTCCAGCAATTTTTCTTCCCCTATGACTTCTGCCTCGCTGGAGGTTATTTTCTGCTTTTTGTGAAGGGGAGAACCTACTCCTGAGGGACCCACTTCTTCTTCGCCTTGGCCTTTATTGACGTCTTCTCCTTCCCCTGTGGTAGATGAATCTGTCTCCATCTGCGAAATCAAAGGCCAAGTTTCAAGGTTAGCCCTCCACTCTATAAACGGACTTGATTCATGTGCATAAGGAGTGGAACTATTCCTCTTTCTTCTGTTTGAGATAATTTCCCAAGGATCATAGGGCCAAGCCTTTCCCTATCTTAGGTCCATGCCTTGAAACAACTTCTCAACAATGGGAAGGGCGTGTCTTGAATTCACAAAAAATGGGTCGATTGTGATAGGGAGTATCAAGATGAAACCCTTCTTTGCAGGGACAAAGTGTAGTTGGTCAGCCTTGAGGGTCTGCCAAATATACTCCAGAGCATAAACTCGTCGAACAGGAAACACAGGAAGCTAGTAAGGGGAAACCTCGGCTCCATAGACCCGAATTTCAGTGTAATTGTCAAATAGATAGCAATCCCCAGTGCTCTGGGATTTACCGGCTTGTAGCCAGCTCTTCATGTCGAGAAAAACCCTAGGTGAGGGTGAATCATGGATGATAGTATAGGCAATGGACATGAACTCATTTAGGAACCTGGAATAACACTCCCCCTTTGGCAATTGGCATACAAAAAATTTCCAGTCAAAAACTGGTCGGGGTTGAGAATTCACCTCGTATACCCTATCTAAACCCAAACCCTCAAACTTATCAGCGTGCTGATACAGGAAAAGGTAGAAGACCATCGAACAAAAGCTGAAGTGACTAGTTTCAGAAAGCTCTTGGAACTGGGTCCGAATGTTAGTGGCAAGGAAGCCAGGGATATCCAGAACTACCCCCTTTTGAGACATCAACCACAAGAAATAAACACATACCCTAGAAATTTCCCCCACGACGCCTACCCCTAAAAGACCAGGGATGAGGGCAAGGATGGGCTGCACTTCCTCTTTGAATAGACTCAGCGGGAAAGGTTCTGCAACAGGAAGAGACATAGCTTGGTTGCTGGTTATAGAGGACATGAAGTCATTTTGGTGCTCCCATGGCAGTTTGGTGAACTGGGAGGTTAAATCCACCTCGCTGAAACTGGTATAGGTGGCGCTGGTGGGAAAGCAGAGGGCTTGCATGATAATGTCGGGGGAAAGAGAAAAAATCTTATTCCCCTGCACAGAGGTAAACATGCCTCGACGCTCGTCGTAAGCATCTCTAAGCTAGCAAATAAAATCAACCACAGAGTAGACTGGGGGGTAATATGATGGTATAAGCCAGATACAACCACCCGATATCGGTCTCTATTCTCGATATGTCACCTAAAAAGCTCTGGTTTTATGCTACTGATGGGAAAAGGGTATTGGGGATCGCGAATTTCGTCTTGCAAGTCGATGAAAGGCTCGAACCCGAGAGGGTTTCTGGTTTCTCGAACCTGAGGATTCTCTGGTTCAGTTTTATTGGGCATGCCCCTTCCCATGACTGACATACAAAACTTTTTAAAAATGAAAGAAAAGTAGAGGGAATATGAGGGACAGAATACCTGTGTAGCAGGGAAATGTGTTCAGGAAAACGACGCGGGGGTGTTGATAGTGACTGGGTAGACCTTGGCACTAGCTCCCACTTAGTTTATACTATAGCTGGAAAACCTGCGAAATTTACTGCAGTAAAATATGGGAAACAGTTATCTATGACTGAGAGTTCTGAGGTAAAAGGCAGATAGGTGGAATAAATGGGGGGAAGTGTCATAAGGACACTGATAGTGGAGCATGCGGCGCATAGGGATTGGGGTGTCAGCTGGAAGCAGGTGAACACTGCGTGCCAGGTTTAATACTGGTATGAGCCTCAGTACCAGTTAGCCTAGAAACTTACCTTACCTCTCTATCGCATAAACCATACGATCCTTGAAACACATTATTCGTGAGACGGGTTAAATACACAACATACCAGTCTCTAGGGCCCGCATCCTATTCTGCCACGTCACTGTAATTCTGCGCTTTGCTCTGCCACATCACTCTTCATCTCGGGCCCACCCCGCGGCACGTCACTGTAATTCCGCGAGGGTATGGGTCTCTTCCCCCTTGTGCTTCTTGACCCCCATGGAAATTCCCACATGGAGAATTCCCTCACGTGTACATTATGGACGCGGCCAGCTTTTTAATAATTTTGTCGTTGCATCTTTTGCACCATGTCTTCGCGCTTTTTGCACTACCTTTACTCTTTTGCTTTATATTTTGACCCTTCTCATACACATGCTTCCTTTTAAGCGCGATACTAGCCTCATCATCCTTTCCCTTTAATCAGCCTTTTGAATGTTCCGCCATTGGCCAATCATTCAATACATGTCTATCCAAAGGTTAATTCGGACGAATGACTAATGTTAATTTATGATCAACACCTTCCATCAAACTTTCTTAAACAAATGGGAAGTAAAGAAGAATCCTCTCCAAGTCCTTGCTGATTACAAGAACCTCCATAGAAACACGGGGGAAAGTGTACAAGCTTATTGTACCATATTTAACAGTGTATATAATGCGCTTTCCCCAGATCTAAAACATCCACAAGGCTCAAATTTAAACAAGTTTCCTGAAGGGTTTGACCCTGAGATGGCCTATCAGCTGAGAGAGAGAGATCCTGCAACTCTTGAAGAAATGCAAAAGGGTTCTCTCTCTGTGGAAGTCAACTTGATGGAGAAGAGAGAAAGAATGAAAAATGAAAAGAGAGTATCTTTTAGAGAGGAATCCACACCTTCCACTTCCAACTAAAAAATGGAAAGAATAATGGAAGAGATGATGGAAGAGATGAGCATAATTAAGAGAGCACAAGCCATCCAAAATCAAACTGCTCCTCAAAACATAAACTAGAACCAAATCAGAATTTTAGAAGGAACCAACCTCCAAACAAACCTAGGGAAGATGATCAACAGATCACTCCTCCTTTTCATCAAAACTATGTAAGTTAGGTTGAGGAAACAAATGAGATAACAGAGGAAGATGATATCAACATGTTGGGTGTAGATGATGATGAATTTGAAGTTCATTATGATAGAAAACAAGGTCTATACACACCTTATGATGACAGAAGAGATGGTGATGAAATTTATTATCAAGACATGGAAAATGTCATCATAGAGTCTCAAAAAGAATATGACCTTAGAAGAAAAACCAGTCAAAAAACTCCCAACACAAAAACCTCTGACAAATCTTCACAAAACAGCACTGCAACCAAGCCTAAAGTTGTTAAACAGAAGGAAAAAACAGTGACTGTAAATTGTGATAAAGGTAAAGAGGAAGGCACTCAAAACAATGAAAAACAAAGTGCAGACATTAGTGGTACTAACACTTCAGCTAGTACTCCTGTGAAAACAATTTTTTCAAATGTAAATAAAACAAATCAGCAAGCTTATGCTGCTAATAGACTAGCAGCTACTAAGGCTGAGATAAGTTCTTCAAAGAACCAAATCCCTTTTAACCTAGAGCAGGAAATTTCAAAGATTAAAATCTCTGTTCCCCTCACTGAGTTAGCTGCCCAAAATGTATATAGGACCCAATTTTGAAGGCTTTAAACATTGAAGACAATGAGGACACAGTCAATCTTAATTATTACCAACCAGAGCTGATTTTTGGTCCTAAGATTGAAGGTAGATATCAAGAGGGACTTGTTCCTCCCTTTTATGTAATTTTAAACCTTCATGACAAAATTTTGCATAACACTATGCATGACTCAGGAGCTTCTCATAATTTAATGCCAAAAGTTGTAATGGAGAGCCTAGGTCTAGAAATCACCAGACCCTACAAAGACCTTTACTCCTTTAACTCCAGCAGAGTAAAATGTTTAGGATTAATCAAAGACCTCTTTGTTAACTTAGCCCAAATTCCATCCAAATGCTTAGTAATGGATATTTTTGTGGCTGATGTGCCCCCAAAATATGGAATGCTATTATCAAGATCTTGGGGGGCTAAGTTACAAGGGACTATGCAGATGGACATGACCTATGCAACTATCTCTTTTTTCAATCAGAATAGAAGACTTTACAGGGAATCCCATATGAAATACACAGTTACAAGTCAAGACCGACCACAAAACTCTCCTCTGTATTCTGTAAATACAGGCCTTGATTCTTTTATTATTTTTAATGATGAAACACTTAGTGAACAATTCACTTTAATAGGATTAATGGCCGATAGAGAGGAAGAGGAACACAACGTAGAAGTGTCAAAGAAGTTTACTGCATTTGAAAATGTTAGCCAAAAAAACAAAGGTCTTGAGCTACAAGTCATTATTCCATTGCTCTTAAACCTTGAAAATCAAGAGAACAACCTTCAACACAGTGAAAAACCTGAGGGTTTGAAACATTTGCAACTAAGTGCTGATATTCAACAAAAATCAGGAAGCACGTTAGTTGAAGAGGACACTAACCAAGGTGAAGCCGAAAATAGTCCTATGTGGAGTTTGTATTTTGATGGGTCATGCACTAGAACCAACGCTGGTGCGGGTGTCTGGATCTGCAACACTGAAAACAACCACACAGAAAGCATTTCCTACAAATTAAACTTTCAGTGTTCCAATAGCATAGAGGAATATGAATCCCTTCTCTTAGGCTTACATCTATTGAAAAAGTTAGGAGCCACAAGAATTAATGTGTATGGGGATTCAGAGTTAGTCATTAGGCAAGTCAATGGGGCGTATAACGCAAATCATCACCGACTTAGAGCCTACCGAAATGATGTCATGGACCTTTTGAAAACATTTGAGGAGTCCAAACTTTTTTTTGTCCCAAGAAAGAGAAATATTGCAACCCACAATTTAGCCTTTGCAGCTAGAACATGCTTAACGCCATATGAAACCAAAGACTGAACTACTCAGATAAAATTTAGACCAGCCATGCCTGATAATGAAAAGTATTGGTAGGTGTTTGACGGAGACAAAAAAATAGAAGACTTCATGCAATTCATAAATGAATTCGAACTACACAGTTCAGACTCAGATTATGAAACAGACTGTAGTGAAGAAAATTTTCTTGGGGAAGAAGAGCTGTCTCCTGAACTTGCCAATATAAATCTAGCTTCTGGCAAACTTAAAAATGAAACTGAATTGAATGCAGAGTTAAAAACAGAGGAGTTAGAAATTTTTCACTCTAAAGACGAAAGTTTGCCAAGCGGTCTGGCACCTTTAGAGGAATTGTTTGATTTTAACGATGTGGCCAGGAAGCCAAAACTGGAACCTATAGAGACTGAAGTGGAAGAGTGCAATATAGGCAGTAAACTTAAACTGAAAATGATTAAACCGTCTAAAACTTTACCAGCTCATATTAAACTTAAATACATAGAGTTGTTTAAAGAATTTTTTGATGTTTTTGCGTGGAGTTAAGAAGATCTTAAATCCTATGACACTGAAATAATACAGCACAAAATCCCTCTCAAGGAAAACCAAAAACCATTCAAATATAAACTGCACAGAATAAACGTTGTTCAGTTGTCTTTGGTTCAGAAGGAGATCATGAAAATGTATGAAGCTGGTATTATTGTCCCTATTAGATATTCTGAGTGGGTGTCTAATCTGGTGTCAATTAGGAAGAAAACTAGAGAGATCAGACTTTGTATAGACTTTAGTGTCTAGAAGAATTTCTTTGTTGGATGGCTACTCAAGGTACAATCAGATCTTAGTTCACCCTACTGATCAATTAAAGACGGCCTTTACTACACCATGGAGCACTTTCATGTATGTGAAAATTCCCTTTGGTCTAATGAATGTTGGAGCAACTTTTCAGAGAGCCATTGATATAGCATTCTCAGAAGAACTGGGCTACTTCATCATTATATACCTTGATGATCTCACTGTATTTTAAAAAACAAATGAAGAGCACTTAGCACATTTAAGAAAAGTCTTCGAGAAATGCATAAAGTTTGGGATATCTTTGAACCCTAAGAAAACACTATTTGGACTCCAAGAAGGTAAAATTCTTGGGCACATTTTTTCAGAAGAGGGTATTAAGATAGACCCAAAGAGGATTGAAGCCATATTGCAAATCTCTCATCCTCGTAACATCAAGGAGTTGCAATCTTTCATTGGAAAGATTAATTTTTTTAGAAGGTTCATCCCCAACCCAGTTGAACTCCTTAGGAATATCACAAACATGTTGAAGAAGGAGCAAGGGGTAAAGTGGACCTTAGAAGAAAAGAAATCCTTTGAGCTAGTGAAACAATCGTTAACCAAAACACTGGTTCTTATAAGTCCTGATTTTTCAAAAGATTTTTATATTTTCTCGTTTGCATCAGAACATACCATAGATGTTGTCCTTATAAAGAAAAATCCACAAGGTCAAGAGCAGCCTATTTATTTCTTTAGAAAGTCATTGAGGGATGACCCTCTGAAGTATAACATTATGGAGAAGCAATATTTTTCTTTGGTTAAACCGTTGAAAGACTTCAGGGTATACATTCTTCACTCACACACCATTGCCTTTGTCCCAAATTCAGTTGTGAAATACATTCTAACACAGGACCTAGATGGTAAGAGAGGTAAGTGGATTGCTATTATCCTTGAATATGATTTAGAGATAAGACCCACTAAACTCATCAAAGGCCAAGGTCTAGCTAGATTAATGGTTGAATCCAATTTTGAAGTTCTTGATATTAATATGATTAATGTTGTGGATGAACAAGAGGAAATCCCAACACCCATTGTTGAAGACCATTTTATGAATTCCTCTTGGTATATTGATATTGTTTATGTTTTGCTTAATTTGAATACACCTCCTAGGTTAAATACCAGTTCCATGAAGGAGAGTGTGGAGGTCATTTGTACTGGAAGACAACAGCCAACAAAATTTTGAGGGCTGGTTTCTATTGGCCTACTCTTTTCCATGATGTGCACAAGATGATCATAGCCTGTCATAAATGTCAACTTTTTGAAGGCAAAAGAACACTGCTACCTTTACCTCTACATCCAATCACTGTTGAAGCTCCTTTTCAACAGCGGGGACTTGACTTCATAGGAGAAATCCATCCACCATCTCTTGCCTAGCATAGATGGATTATCACTGCCACAGACTATTTCACTAAGTGGATAGAAGCCATACCTTGTAGATAGGCCAATGATTCTGTTATCATAAAATTTATGGAGACTAATATTCTCTCCAGATTTGCCTGTCCTACCAAGATCATCACTGATACTGCAACAGCATTTGGATCAAAGAAGATAGTTTAGTTTCGTCAAAGATATCAGCTAACATTGGGGCATTCCATGGCCTATTACCCTCAAGGTAATGGACTTGCAGAATCCTCAAACAAAATTTTAGTGAACATAATCAAGAAACTGTTGGAGGACAACAAAAAGTCTTGGCACACAAAGCTGGTCCATGCACTTTGGGCTGACATATTGACTTTGAAGAAATCTATTGGTATGTCACCTTTCTAGCTTGTGTATGGTACTGATGCAATTTTTCCAAACAGCCTTGGTGTACCAGTGATGAAGTTGATTCAAGAGTTGCAAACTGAAGAAAATGACATGATCAGAAGAATAAATCAGACAATTCATCTTCAACAAACCAGAGACTAGGTGTATAATAGAGCATTACAGAAGCAGGACAACATTAAAAAGCTTTTTGACAGAAGAAAAAAGGCCAGTAATTTCAATATTGGGGACAAAGATTTAAAGTGGGACTCAAGGAGGGTAGACAATGGCAAGCATGGAAAATTTTACAACTTATGGCTTGGCCCTTACTCTATTCATTCAGCTGCTGATAATAATGCATTTTTCTTGCAAGAGTTGAATGGAGCAGAATTGTTTGGGGGTCCTGTCAATGGCAGGATGCTCAAACATTACTTCTCTTGATCCATGTTATGTTCCGGAAGCCTTTTATCTTTTTCTCATTATAAATATTTCACCCACCACTGCATTCAAAGTTATAAAAATAAAAAATACAAAAACAAAGAAAAGAAATAAAAGAGGGAAAATTGTGAAAACAAGAAAGGTATAGCCCCATACCAATAAAGAGAAACAAATCTGAAAGTGTGCAAGCTCAAATGCCACTCCTGAATAACACACTTCTAGTTAGTCAAACTTTCTAATCTTGACTAATTAGCTTTAAATTTTCTGCTGATAGGATAGTGAATTCGATTTTCCAAACTATTTAATCTTGGCTTATCAGTAGATAGTTTAGGATAGAAATTAAGGGTTCAAACATGCTAAAAAACTGAACCTAAGGTTTCAAAGAGAGAATGACACAAATCTGCTTCAAATTCTGAGTCAAAATATGTAAAAATCTGGCTCCAATTAGCTCAAAATCTGAACCAGTTAGCAAAGGAAAGATAGCTCAAAACAAAAGTCAAAATAGAGCTGTAAAAAAGAGGAAGGAAATGTTTTCAAATTTCAAATCTCAAGCCTTCCATTTTGTTTTAAATTTTGTGCAGAATAATGTCTATGTGCAATTTGTTCTTATGCCATAGACCAGCATCAAGTTAGACTGCTCAATCCTAACTTGAATACTTTTAAATTTCTGTTGTAGAATTTAGAGAATAAAGTCAGCTGCACAGTTTAATCCCAACAGACAGTAGATTAGGTAGAGAATCATAT
The DNA here is from genome assembly GCA_034641835.2 of Pinus albicaulis. NCBI lineage: Eukaryota > Viridiplantae > Streptophyta > Pinopsida > Pinales > Pinaceae > Pinus > Pinus albicaulis. The sequence continues at coordinate 450,721,122 of CM076578.1, forward strand.
GGGCCCAACTATTTAATCTGGGTCCATGGAGAAATAAGGAATGGAAATAGATTAGTTTTCCTGTTTTCAAAAGAATAAAATGTTGTGAAAGAGTTTGCCTATCCAAGTGCACTCTAATGAAAAAAAATTGTTAGATCAGTAGGATTGGGCAGGTAGATAGATTGTATTGATAAGGTTCTATTATTGACCCATGAATGCTAATATGTTTCAGAGCAAGAGAAGATCATCCACAGAAATAAAGTCAACCCAAGGGATAAGGCAACTTATCAGCCTCCCAGAGAATGCAAATCTGAAGTTCTTGATGCCTTCAAGAAGGCACCATCCCCAAGTGGAGCCACTGTTAGCCACCTGTGAAATTTGTTATACCAAAAGGTGGCTAAAACTCTTTGGAGCCTTCAAGGAACAAATTTTATTGCTAAAAGGTGTTGGCTCTTGAAGACTCTTGAAGGCCCCATGCCTCTATCCCAATCTTCACTATTGTGCCCATTCTACACTCAGAAATCCTGCCGATTCCCAAGAAAGAATACTGCTGCAAGTGCCATTTTCCTTTTCCCCCTTCTTCCAAAAAATAACCTCATTTTTGCCTTTTATTTTCCCATAAAATCCTTCATTTTCATGTTTTTCCCCTTTTCCCTTCATCAAAACCCCTTTGATAAGTTTTAAAGACTCCTTCTTTGCCTTATCGAACCCCTCAAAACCTTTGAAAATCATTGAAAATCCATGAAAATCACATTTTTTTTATATATTGTAGACTTAAGCCCCCTTGGGCTAAGTCTTTAACCCTTTCCTTCCATACGCCCTGGTGCTAGAACTAGGCACTAGCCACCCACGCACTTATCGCATCACCCCGATGCCAATTAGCCCTCCGTCCTATCTCCCTCGGTCATATTATCTCCCATGCGCCCAAAGGCCCCGCAGACAGGCGCCAAACCATATCGAAAATTAATATTTCGCCCCCCGCACTATAAACCTTTCTTTATATAAAATTGTCGGTTTTTTATTATATCCTATAGATTCCACCGGTGCAAAATTATAGTCAATCTCTGTCGTCGATCTGATCTGCAGCTCGACAGCGCGCGATCTATTGCCCCAGTGGTCCCTGCCAGCCACTCACTGTTGCAAAACTGGGCAGGATTCATCACACTGCTTTTGAGAGTGGGGCGGTTTTTTTATTTTTGCAGCAATTCCATTCACCGCTCGACGCGTGGCCTTGAGCACTGTTCAAAAACCACCGCTCATCGCACGTTAAAGTTCGACTGTGGGCTCGACGCGATATTGATGTGCACCATCCAATCTGAGGCCGCTCATCGGACGGTGATCGCTCTTCGAAGAAGCCCGACAGTTAACCAGGGTATGGCGCAGCATTTAAAGAATCTCCACCATCGATCTAATTTGCAGATCGAAGGCCCATACTCCATCGCCCCAGTTCCCTTGTCCATGGCGGCAGTTAACAGTCCCACAAGAGCCGACAACCCCCAATGCCACATCATCATCCACGCAGCAAATTTAATTGGGGATGGACTTCATCATTCCTCATCCAGTCAGCATTTTTCTAAGGTTATTGGCGCTCGTTTTTCCGTCGTCGATCGCTCGAGCCGCTCTCATTCGATGGTCCACAATTGTGCCGATTCCCAATCTTGATTTTTGATAATTTTTTCCCGAATCATAGGTTTTTAACCCATCTCTCCATTTTTCCAAAAAATTGACTCCTCTGCTTTGACTTTTCGCCTCCGCTCCTGACCGTCGATCTCTGCGCGATCGATGGCTCCAATTTAATTCTTCCTCCCTTTATTTTTGACCTCCTCTAAATAAATCTCAACCATGGGATGATGCCATCCAACAGCCATGCTCCCCCCACATGTCCTCTGAAGCAATATAACCTTTACATGCAGTATTTCATAACATTATTTGTATTTTGCAGGGTTCCAATGGTTTTTTTTGCTATGTCCGAAGAAAATTCAAAGGCAGAGGGTGATGATCCTCCCACCTTCGATTCACCAGAGGAAACCATTCGCAGGAAAAATCTCCACGTTTCATCAAATGATTCATGAGGCATTGATGCCACATCACCCCTGCACAGCCCTGTACACCAGCAAAACATAGCAAACTAGGCACAAATCAAAGAGTATCAGTGTCGAAGATAAAAATATACCGGAATAGAAGACTGAAGACAGATTTTGTGTGGATTACGTCTAATATGGTTTATCAAAAGCCTAATCCCCAATTAAAACAGAGTTTGAAGAAAATCTTAAGTTTTTTATCAACAGGAAAGCCTCCACTTACACATTTGAAGCAAATCAATTCCTCCCAGCTACCGCAAAGCCACCTGTGCCTCAAAGCATTCAAACAGAGGCCGAAGTTATTGATCAGGATCATATATTTGTCTCAAAGCACAGCCAGAAGTTAATTCTGCAAATAAACTTGATGACAAAATATCAACGGAGTTACTTTGACATCGCACAGAGCCTCAAAGGTCAAAAAGAACTCCCACCAAGCTTAAATCTTTATGTGAATAATTTAATACAGAAGACACCTATGTAAGTTTCTTCATCGAGCCTCCCAAAGGCCAAGGAACCATTAAGTCTGTATTAATTATCTTTAGAGATCTTTTATCAGATCTCACCTCCTCATTCTTCTATATATACTACTACAGAAGATGAGTGAGGGGTTGGTTGATGTAGTTGCTAATCATCGTAATGGAATTGAGCTTGAGAATTCTACTTGTAAATAGTGTTCACTGGCCCTTGAAGCTCTGCTTGTGATAGATAAGTTAGGCTGAGATAAGTAGATGATTTCTAAAATAAAGCACTAGACTTAAAGCTGTAACTGGTTTGGAGCATCAATACAAGTAGATTTATGGGATCTTGGTCTATGTTGACGGTGATGTTTTTCCTCATTGTAACTTGTTATTTTATTTATGTTTTCACTGTGTTTAACCTTATCTTATAAATAATAGCATGCATAGAGTTAGGACCTACTGTATATTAGTACCCTTCTCTGACTGAAAATCTTTATCTTCATGTTTTCTTCTAATCTCTGTTATTTAGGAATGATTTAATTCAGTCTAAGCATAGGAATGATGGTGTTCCCTCGTCTTATTGTCTTGGCTGAATGTTGTTCTTTAATGTTACTTTCATTTCATGTTAAGTAGAGATGAACTAAGGAAGATATGGTGTGCCCTGGTCCTAGTTTTGTCCCCAAAGACTATCTGAATGTTTCCCTTGGAACGTGTTAAAAGCTAGCTAGTTTAGAAATACTTACCAGATCTTAGGCCATTTTGTGTTATCCTTGTGATTTTCTTGAAAGTGACCAAGTAAAGAAGAGCTAGGAGAGGATTTGTGGTGAGCCCGACCCGCTAGTTTCTACTCTAACAGTTGCCTTCAAGTTTCCCTTTGTTTTTATATGTTTTCTATTGAAAGTGTATCAAAGGCTGGCTAGTTTAGAAGTACTTACCAGATCCTAGTTTTCTTTCATGTTTTTCTTAAGTGTGTGTCAAAGGCTGGCTAGTTTAAAATTACTTACCAAATCCTGGGCTGCTCTTTGTTCTTCATCTATCTAATTCCATTTCTTTTGTCTCATTCCATTCCATAAATTAAACTTTAAATAGATCCTTAGACATAGATGACTTGCCTCATGGACCACTCTCGCCTCTTGCTGTTCCAATTAAACCCTATTATGACTCCATAGCCCAATGGACTAAAACCTGCAGTTATCTACCTTCCTGGCCAAAGCTTGTTCTATTCGCTTGCAACTTCACACCTTTGAAACTCTTTGCATTTAGAACTTTCCACCTCAAATAGTAATCATGCTCAACCATCCAAAAAAAAAATAAACCCTTGGAATTCTGTTGTGGCTAGCAACAACCCCCCTTCTTATTTAGTATTATCACTAATACTAAATAAGTGGGAACCCTTATTCAAAAAAAAAATTTAAAAATATTTTCTTTTTAGTGCTTGTTTTTTCCTTTTTCAATAAAACTTACTATCATAAACTTAGGAAAATATTCCTTAAAAAATCTAAAAAAATTAAGTTTTATAATAGCATAGGATAAAATCATTCTTTAAGGAATATCGCATCACAAAAAGGTAATGAATGCCTCTTTATAAGCTGAACACAAAAAATTGCGATATTGCGATGTGAAACTATACATGAAAAATATTCATCGCATCGCATGCTTCGTATGTCATATCTTATGCTGAAAAACCTCAAATCACCGATGTGCGATAACATATATCGCAAATTGTGTTTCGCATAAAAATACATGAACGGATGTTTGTCATATGTTATGTCTTGTGATTTTCCGATATTGCAATATAGCGATTTTGCGATGTTACGATATTGCGCTATTATGATATTGCAAATCCACCAAATTGCGATCTGCGATATTACGATTTTGTGATATTGCGAAGTAAATCGCAGATCGCCTTATCGCAGATCTTTAAAACCTCATTATATGAAAAAAATCTTTCCATAAATTGAAACCTGGTTATGCACTTTAATGTTAATCAATGAATTAGTTGTCACTCATTAATGAAAAACGATTTCATTCTGATCGAAGAGTTATTTCATGTAAGGTGGTACATTTTATACATCTTCAACATTTAAAACCTTCCCGTCACCTTTTTTCTATCATTATTCTCACTTGATTCGTAAACTGCAGGAGCGAAGAACTGAGAACTATACAAAGCAGTATTCAGAGTATTATGGGAAAGAAAGACAAGGCTCTAAGTTCTGAAGATAAAGAGATGACGCCCTTATATAAAGACACCACCTGTAACAAAGACGCTGGTATCACTACTTGGGAGGGCATGTATAATCTACTTGAGGAAGAGAACCCCAGAGTAATGGAGGTTACAGCTATTGCAGGCTCGCACGTGTCTTTTGATGCATCCATTACAGAGTTAGCTTGTTCATTCTTGCACCGAATAGCAGCGAGACCTAGAATTCTTCCATACACAGACATGGTTAAATGGGTACTCGACAGTACTGATATTACAAACAGACTCAAGGTAAAGAGCTCATTGGATCATTTACTCCACAAGTTTTGAGACTCATGTATCATTTGCTGGAGCCACAGGAAACTTATAACAAATAGTTCATGGAGAAGTTTTCCAAAGAAAATGAAAACTTGGTAGAATGCACCAAGGACTGGTCAAGGAGAGATGAACCACTGAAGAAAGATAAACACAGTATGTATAGTACTAGTTCTCTCACTTCTTCGTATTGCTTTGTTGTTGCTATCCTCTGTCGGCTTTTTGGAAAACCAGACATTAATAAGTTTTCATCTGAATGGATACCATTATTGAATGCTGTTGTTAATGCTAATATTGTGGATTGGGCAAAGATATTATCTGATAACTTAGCCACTGCTATTTTGAATTATCGATCCAAAAGAATTGTTTCTCAGAGGATTTATCCTCCTTTTTACTTATCTGCTTATGTGATGGATTCAATCTGTTATGTTTCTAAGTTTCCTTTAATGGGTTGGAAATGGAAAACTCAAGATCCCCTACCCATTCATGTTTATCACAAAGAATTGTGGGATTCAAAGTTCATTCCCTATTTTTACAATATTTTCCATGGAATCATGTTGCCCCTGTACAGAATGTTGTATGATAAAGATGCTCCAAGGTTTTCTCCTAAAGCAAAGGTAGACATACTACCTTTTGTGAGATGGTTTGGAGAATAATTGTTCACATATGTTAGGGTTTTTGGAAGTTTGGCTTCTCCTCATGTTTTACCTTTGTATGTTCCTGATAAAATCATAGCCCGATAAATTGCTTATCAAACCTATGGAGAAGGAGGTTTGACTAAAGATTTGAAGGACGAGAAGAAGGCTATCTGGCCACAATTTCCTGTGGCCTGTGGGGCGTTTTCATTATTTTATGTTGGTCATGCATTTAAAGAAGTAAACAACATTACATTTTTACGTTTGTTCAAGTTTCCAAGAAGACCATTCGACCTCTATGATATTGTAAAAAAATTCACTACTGTAGTCAAGATAAGAGTGTTTTCTAAATAATAAGATATTTTTTATGACATGTTCCAAGAAAAAGGCACACTTAAAGAATTTCTGCATTCGGCCCAAATACGATTTCCTCCAGCAGAGTTTCAAGAATTCAAAATATACAGAGAAAGGAGGTTAACTACTATCCCTTTGGATAAATTATGCTTGGAACCCATAAGGGAACCAACTCCTAGTATCAGTCTCAGTAAAATTTTAGGTACAAACAGGTCTAAGTCAAAGTCTAGAAGAAAAACCTCTGAACATTCTAAAAGTGAAGGGTCAGTAAGGGATACTGCCCAGTCAAAGAAACTTTCACAGCAACAGGTTTCAACCTCTCCTCAGTTAAATCTTCCCCCTCTCATTTTACAGCAACCATCAGTCAGAACTGAATTAGATAAGGAATGGGAAACATTCAATGATTTGATTAAAATTGAAGCACAAAACACACAGACACCTGTGAGTAATGTACAAACAATAAAAAATAGAGTCACAGGAGTAACTACCAATGTCTCAGAATAAGAACATATTCCCATTACCCATCCTCTGAACTCATGCTCAAAATAGAGGAAATTCCTCCTCTTGATGTATTCTATAGTACACAACACAAGGCAGTGGTAATAAGACAAAGGAAGAAAAGGAAATTAGAAAATGTGTTCTCTCATGATGCAGAACAATTAAATGTCTTATGGCAAGATCTTACTACTGATCCAACTGAAAATCTCACTAAATTATCTCAGATCAGAGGAGCTTATGCATCTGCAGCCATTGATAAATCATCTGAGGTATGGAAATTATTTAATGAGAAAGAATATCACGTACAGATCTTGCAACAACAGCTGAAACAAGCCAATGCCAACAATGAATCACAGAAACAACTTGAAAAATTACAGCAAGATTTTCAACAAATGCAGATAGGATATCAGAATAGCTTGGATGAAAAAGAGAAACAACTACAGGATGTGCAAGAGATGCACAAATATGATCCCAAGCTTACAGAATTTATCACAGAGTCTATTTCCTTAAATGATCAACTACTGCAACAACAGGAAATATTATGCCAAAGAATATCACAATGGAACTATTATTCTGAAGAAAGTGATAAAATCACTAATCATGTCGTAGACTTACGACATGCTTATGATTTAACTGATAAAAGAGTTACTGACTATTTGGCTTGGCAAGAGACAGAGGAGGGGAAAAGAGTAGGTGCACCTATAATCAATGAAAATCACAAAGAAATAATTTTTAATAAATTGGATGCACAAATCAGGCAAGAAGAGCAAGTGGCAAAAGAAGCAGCCACAGCAGCCAGGAATATTATTGATTGTATAAATGAAAATTTACACAAGGAAAATCTGATCTCTGAAACTACTCCAGGGTACCTACCAAAAGCACAACAACTGCAGATAGACTGGAAACATAAATCCCAAGAAAAGGTAGAATCAATTAAATGATTAAAAAAGTTAAATTGGGATTCTTACTGGGCATGTCTGGTAAAACTACACAGCCAGTGCATGAATCTCAAGTGTCTCATCAATTCTGTCGAGAAGATGGCGCCAGCTCTTGCCGATTCCATTTTCACAGGACAGTTAAAATCTGAAGTCAACCAGCTTATTCTTCTCAAATCAATGTTGAACGCTTGCAATTCCAAAGAACAGATTCACAAGTAGTTAGTTGTTAAGTTTTAATTTTATATTTAGTATTATTTTTGCTTTATTTTTGCTGAAAAAAAGGACGGTCATTTAAACCGTATCCTATATTTTTGTAATAAATTATTTTTAGATTTAGTTAGTATTATTTAAGCCCTTCTCATGCATTTAGAGAAGGGTCTTGAAATTTGTCAAAAACTTGTCCTCAGAACATGCACTTTTGCACCCTCTGAGGAGGTTTGGATGAATGAATGGAACATGATTTATTGATATCTTCGTTTAATATCTGCTACTGATGTTTCACTCTTTTACTCTTAGTGGATGTTGGATTAAGAAGATATAATTCATTATTGCTTGAAGCTCATGAGTAGAACTAGTTATAAATGGTACTTTTATCTCTTAACTATTTATGCCTTTGTGTTAAAGTGATATTTTTGTTCAGTTATTTATATATTGATGCTTGCATGTTTGAGTTATCATTTGGCACTTTTGTACGGTGATAGCCATTTGTTTATGCTTAATATATGGATAGCTTATTATGCGATATGTTTTTCACAACTGTTTCATCTAAATTTTTATACGAAGTGGTTTATCTTTATTGAATTCTTTTCTTATAACAGTTGAATGATCTTTATTACCAATTGCCATTTGAAATCATTTTAGATCGCATAAAGAAAAGATTACATCCCGGGTTAGTTTAGAATTACATATTTCTGTTTAATTAGAATACAATTTGCATGTTATTAGATTAGAATTAGAATAAAAGCATTTCACTTAGGAATTTTTAGAAAAGAAATATCAATTCTCAATAAACACACACATATTGGGAAACTGGTCCCATTATCCCCAGTCAGACCCACTACACCAAACGGAAAGGGAGCTGCTAACCAAGGTCCGGAACGGATGGGTATCCCCCTTGTTGTAGACCCGATTTTCGGGGCTTCAACATATTTGGCGCTAGAAGGAGGGCCCCGAACTATGAATGGCAAGTAAATCAAAATCTAAATACCATTTTGAGAGTAAATCGCCCCCACCATCTCCCCCGACTTCTCCATCGCACATAGAATTTTGAAATATAGAGCCAGAAGTCGAAAGAATAATAGCCACTGCCACAAACCCTGACTTTTCAGAAGAATTTGCTATTGAACCTCCTGAAGTTGAATCTTTGATTCATAAACTTTAGCGATCTTCAATATCACCTCAAAGATCTGATAAATCTCAAGGTAGTGTGACTTCGCAATATAATCCTACTCATTCTCTTACCAGATTACAGAGCGAAAAGCTTGGCATTCAGCCAAATGAGTTACCTCTACATACAAGGAAGAGAGCAAGGAAATCACCTAAAGGGTCTAATAGTGAGACTCTTTCATCATCATCATCCATCTCAACCTCTTCACCGCGAAGTCAACCATCCACCCCTCCACTTCAGACTATTGTCCGTCAGTCTACTGGAACTTCCACATCTCCTTCTCAAACATCTGGAATCGTAATATCCTCATCTTCCCAACCACAGGGATCATCTTCTACACTTTCCTCTGTTGGTAGTTTAGCGCTGGCCTCTCCATGGAATAACCCAGGGGCAGTTTTAATACCTGCACCCTTGAGTCAAATACCGACCCATCCTGAAAAATGGCTGCCTAAGTTTAATCCTGAAATAGGCATGCTAGCAGAGAACATATAAATAATTTTATGTTGTCCATAAATATCAATGGAGATACTAATGAAGATGTTGTCATCCGACTTTTTCCCTATACTTTACAAGGAGCAGCCGGATCATGGTATTTTTCGTTACCATCTGGATCTATTACTAGTTGGGATATATTTCAAGATCAATTTTTGACTAAGTTTGGTGATGACAGGTCTACAGCGACACTGATCAATGACTTGCCTAATCTTAGAGCTGAGTCAAAAGAGCCTATCAAGGATTTTAATTCACGTTTCAATAAATTGTTAAATAAAAATCCTACTGCTTCGAAGCCTAGCGAAGAAGTGCGAAGTGAATGGTATATCTCTGCTTTACCATCAAATATAGAAATCTTCGTTGATAGGGCTAACAAAACAGCTTTAGCTGAAAATATGAAGGAAGCAATAGCTGTAGAGAAATGTATTATTGCTCTAGAAAAGAAAAATGCGATAGAAGAACGAAAATCCAAAAAGGTTACTTTTAAAGAAGACCCCAAGAAAAAACAATCGAAAGATCCATTCAATTTAGAAGGATTGCAGAAAGTTTTGAAAACCATGTCCAACGAAATGGTTGACATTAAGAAAGAAGTGGCAGAAACATCTTCTAAAAATTCTTTCAAGCCTTTTAGAAGAAACCCTTGAACTGATCCAAAACCGCCAAATGCTATTACTAATGCTTGAATCAGAAGAAGAAGAAGAGAAGATTTCTACTGAAGAAACTACTGATGAAGAAGAAGTTTTAGAAGTACAAGGTATGTGGGATTTCATCCTCCCAGATGAGGAAGATCAAGAAGCATCCCCAGTTAGTACTCGAAGTAGAAATCAACTTGATCATCCTCAACCTACTCCTAAGACAAAGAGCGCAAGCTCAATGACTAAATATAAAGTTGCAGCCAAGAAAATGACATCCAAAGCAACTCAAACTAGCCCAGTCCAAACAAATTCATCAACTCCATCAAAAATACTAATCGTTTTAGATGAAATGGAGTATAATATCATAGAATATCTGAAGAAGATTAGGGCTAACATCACTTTTTATGAATTAAGCAAGTTAAAACACCAGCAAAAGGTACTTTTCAAAGAATTACATGCTATACCAGAAAAACCTTTGCCCGATCTTGTAATTTCTCAAGCCTCCAACGAGATGGGAAGACCTCCAACTAATGCGATCAGTAAAGTTGATCTCGAAAATATCGCTTTAATTGGAGGAAGTTCGAGATCTCATACTCCTCCATTTCTTCTTACTTATGAAGTTTTCAATAAAAATTTGCATAATTGTTTAGTGGATTCTGGAGCTTCATCTAATATTCTACCAAAATCAATATGTGCAAATTTGAACATTCAACCGAAAAATCTGTTAAGCGCATAGTCGAGTTAGATCGATCGCAAGTTGAAGTGATCAGCGAATTAAACCAGGTTACCATAAGGTTGTCATCTAATCCAAAGGTATGTCAAGTTATTGACATTTTAGTTGCAGATATTCCAATATTTTATGGCTTAATTCTTAGCAGAGATTGGTCAAAAAAACTTCATGGATACTTCGCAACTAATTTCTCGCACATGTGGCTTCCTTACAATGGTAAACCAAATCAGATAAAGGTTGAGCGTGAAAAACATCAGAAATACATAGTAACAGAACTGGAAGGAGAAAATGAACCAGTTGGATACAACAATAATATCATTGGAAAATATTTAGTTGATTCTTTCTTAGGAAATTTCAATGCTCATACATCACCTTACTTAGAACATTATGTTTTATCTCAAATAGAAATTTTTTCTCAAACAGATAGTTCTAAATGCATTAATTTTGTAGATACTCCTGTAAATAAATCTTTATTTTGGAAGTTGTTTTTTTATGGTTCTAAGTCTAATGAAGGAGCAGGAACAGGATGCGTGTTGGTTAGTCCAGAGGGAAACAAAATTATGCTAACTTGCAGACTCGAGTTCAATTGCACCAATAATACCGCAGAATACAAGGCTTTAGTCCAAGGATTATACAAAGCAATCGGATTAGACATCAAATATCTACAAGTTTTTGGGGATTCTGAAATTGTAATTAAACAGGTACACAATACTATACATTTTTTATCAGGTCATTTAAAGCATTATCAATATTTAGTTCAAGATCTGACTGAACACTTTATAGCATTTAATATTTCACCAATTCCCAGAATCCAGAATGCTAGTGCAGACCTCCTAGCTAACGTAGCCTCCAAGCTCATTCCTACAGAAGACTATAGCCCTGGTCGATTTTCAATTGAATTAATCTTTAGACCCTCGATTACTGATACCATTACCAATTGGAGGATTTTCAATGATGATCCTGATAATGTAAGCTTCCTCACTTCTGAAGGATCTTACACTAATCAGGTAATTGATGAGGACCAACATGACAGAAAATTGCAACAAGATAGCACTAATAATGCTATGCCAAAGTCAGTAATCAAGTTAGAAGACCTTTATGATTTGAAAGATCGATTCAAAATATCTACCAATTCAAAATTTCAAATTTCAACTTTTAATTATGAATTAGTAAATCTAGGAACTGATACCAAACCACAGAATATCAACCTAGGCCTCGGCGTAGCTCCTGAAGAAAAATTAGCATATATTCGTCTCTTGAAACAATACAAAAGTGTCTTTGCTTGGAACTACGATGAAATCAAAACTTATGACACGTCTATCATCCAACATACTATCCCAATGATAAATGATGAAAAACATGTCCAACAAAAGCTGAGAGAGATCCATCCCAATCTAGAAATTCAGATCAAATCTGAACTCAATAAATTATTGAAAGCCAAGATTATTTTTCTCGTTCGACATTCTAAATGGGTTTCCAATATGGTTCTTGTTAGAAAGAAGAACGGAGATATTAGAATTTGCATTGACTTTCAAAATCTTAACAAAGCTTGCCAAAAAGATAATTTTCCTTTGCCTCCTATGGAGAAAATATTGCAGACAGTTGCAGGATCAGAATTAATGTCTTTCATAAATAGTTTCTCTGGCTACAACCAAGTGTTGGTTCATCCTGATGACCAATTGAAAACCACATTCAGAACCAAATGCAGCACTTATGCATATCAAAAGATGCCTTTTGGTCTAATCAACGTTGGTGCCACATTTCAGAGAGCAATGGACATCGCTTTCAAGGGAATAGTTAACAAATCAATGGTAATTTACTTGGATGATATAACTGTATATTCCAAGAAATGAGGCAATCATCTTAGAGATTTAAAACAAATCTTCCAACATTGTCAAAGGTATGGAATTTCACTTAACCCAAAAAAATATTTTTTGCATTAAGTGAAGGAAAACTTCTTGGATTCATAGTGTCAAAATCTGGAATTCATATTGATCCTGATAGAATCAAGGAGATTTCTGAAATACCCTTACCTCAAAACAAGAAATATATGCAATCTTTCCTTGGCCAGATTAATTTTGTAAAGAGATTTGTGCCAGATTTTTCAAGAATTGTATCTCCTTTACAAGCAATGATTAAAAAGAAATCAAACTTAAAATGGGGCCAAAACGAATATGAGGCATTCAATCTGATCAAAAAAGCAATTGTTAATGCTCCATCTTTAGCAACTCCAAATTTTTCTGATCCTTTTATTTTGTATAAATTTTCCTCTGATAAATCTTATGCTGTGATACTCACTCAAGCAAATCAAGACAAGGCAGAAGCCCCAATTTCTTTTTTTTAGTTCAAATTTATAGGGGGCTGAGTTGAATTATTCAGATGTAGAGAAACAAGCTTATGCTATTTTCAAAGCAATTAAATATTTCAGACCCTTTCTACTTAAAACCCATACAAAAATCATAGTACCGTTTTCAGTGGTAAGAAATCTTTTAGTTCAGAAAGATGTGGGTGAGAAAAGATCCAATTGGGTTACTGCCTTACAAGAATATGATGTAGAAATCAAACCAGCAAGTATTGTAAGAGGTCAAGGCTTTTGCAAAATACTAGCGAGAGCATCACTTATTTCTGAAAAACCATCTACAGAGATACAAATGTATGAGGTAAGCCTAAACAATGTTGAATCATTATATGCTGATATCATATTTTATCTAAAGAATGGATATGCTCCTTCAAATCTCAATTACACCAAGAAAAGAGCTCTAAGGTTGAAGGCAAAACAATATCAGCTTGTGAATGATGTTATTTTTAGAATGAATTATGATTATGTTCTCCTTAGATGTCTTGAGAAATCTGAAGCTGAAAAATTCTTGCAGGAACTTCATGATGGGCTAGTAGGTGGACATTATGCTGGAGATACTACTGCACATAAAATCCTTCGCGCAGGCTATTACTAGCCCACATTATTCAAAGACTCACATAGCTACGTAAGGAAATGTCAAGTTTGTCAAACCGCTGTTGGAAGACAAAAGAAACCATCATTGCCGTTACAACCAGTCAACATTGAACAACCTTTTGATCAATGGGTATTGGACATAATAGGTGAGATCATTCCTCACTCTTCTAAGAAACATAGGTATATCATTACAGCAATTGATTATTTTACTAAATGGGTAGAATCAGTTCCTCTTAAGACTGCTAATGCTGAACATATTATCGAGTTCATAGATCAATTCATAATCACCAGGTTTGGTTTACCTTCTGCTTTAATGTTTGATAATGCATCATATTTTTCTGGCAATGCTATGACTGAATTTTCACTTAAGAGAGGTTTCAAACTTAAATACTCTGCCAATTATTATCCCTAGGGAAATGGGTTAGCTGAATCTACAAATAAAAACTTAATTAGAATCATTAAGCGAACCATTGATCAAAATCATAAAAATTGGCATAAGTCTTTAATATACGCTTTACGAGCAGATCGAATAACACAGAAAGCCTCCATTGGCACTTCTCCCTTTAATTTAGTTTATGGGAAAGAAGTGGTTCTTCCAACTCATCTAGCAATTCCTTCTTTGGCCTTAGTTCAATATATTGATGAAACACCAACTTCTTCCTTACAACTAAGACAGCTGGAAATAATTAAGCTAGAAGAACAACGAGAACAGGCCAAAATAACTCATGCTCATCACCAAGCATTAGTTAAAGCTTCTTTTGATTCAAACATGATATCCAGAAAGGATTTTAAGGTCAGAGATCTAGTTTTAAAATGGGACAAGGCTCATGAGGAAAAAGGGAAACATACGAAATTTCAACGAATGTGGCTTGGTCCTTTCCAAATCGCAGAGATCATAGGTCCATCTACTTTTATGTTACAGGATTTGACAGGAAAAAGAGAGTCTTTACCTGTTAACGGACAGATCCTCAAAAAATATTTTCCATAGGAGATCATTCTTCTATTTTTGTATATTAGTTTTCTTTATTTTCATAATAAAACCGGTTGTTAATGGTTACATTTGGAATTCACGAAAAAGATACAAATTCTGTTTTAGATTTTGTTTTTTCACTTGTATAAATAGAATTATTCTAAGAAATTGATCGTTATTATTGAAAGATACAGTTAAAAGCTTTAGACCTAGAAATGATACTAGTTTCAACTTTGAAAATTTTGATAAAAAACAACTTTTAGTGGGAAAATGTTTTATATCAGTCTAATGAAAAGTATCAATCAAAAAATAAATATTCTCTGTAAAAAAATTATTTCCAGAAAACTCTAACATTGTCATCCAGAATTATCTTAAGGAAACAATGACTCCCTCCCCACCTAGGAAATTACAATGTTCAGAGAATAATCCAATGATACACTTTAACTTAAAGAGTAAGAGGTCTCATCACGAGCCGATTTATCATGATCATAGATATTGTAGCTTGCTGACTTTTCCAATACTGCATACCACAACAGGGAAATGACTTAAGATTGTTCCAATCAAAAGACAAGGGTCATCACGAGCCAGCTTGTTCAGCAAAGTTATAAATCAAGTGAATGACACTGTCATAAATTGGCTACCAAACCAAGACATTCTTCTTTAAGGATAAAAAAGAAAAATGAAAGCAATAAGTGTGGATATGGATTTCTCTTTGAAAACTGTATATTTCCCTAAGTAGGATACAGGATCATTGTTGGGTAATATGTAACCCTGTCGAGGCTACAGATGCCTGCTGGCAGCAGTGGCTCTACCTATGAAAAATGAGCATATTTAAAACTGATTTACAGAGAAGTCTTTGTTTTTATCTTTATAAACCAAGTAGTGACTAATATGGATACAAGGACTAGCTTGACGAAGTGAATAGTCAAAATTTGAATATAGAAGAAACGAAATATCATTGATAGATAAAAGCATAATGTACTTTGTCTTTTTATTATAAAGTTTGATTTTCTGGAAAATTTTCTATTTTAAAAGTTTAGAAAATTCAAAAGAAAAACAGAGATAACTGGTTCTTCCGAGTGAATTGCTAATTGTTGTGGCCAGCAACAACCCCCCTTCTTATTTAGTATTATCACTAATATTAAATAAGTGGGGACCCTTATTCAAAAATTTTAAAAAAATATTTTATTTTAGTGCTCATTTTTTCCTTTTTCAATAAAACTTACTATCATAAACTTAGGAAAATATTCCTTAAAAAATCTAAAAAACCTAAGTTTTATGATAGCATAGAATAAAATCATTCTTTAAGGAATATCGCATCGCAAAAAGGTAATGAATGCCTCTTTATAAGCGGAACACTAAAAATTGCGAGATCGCGATGCGAAACTACGCACTAAAAGAGCATTCATCGCATCGCATGCTTCGTATGTCATATCTTATGCTGAAAAACCTCAAATCACCGATGTGCGATAACATATATCGCAAATCGCATTTCACATAAAAATACATGAACGGATGTTTGTCATATGTTATGTCTTGAGATTTTCTGATATTGCGATATAGCGATTTCTCGATGTTACGATATTGCGCTATTATGATATTGCAAATCCACCAAATTGCTATCTGCGATATTGCGATTTTGCGATATTGCGAAGCAAATCGCAGATTGCCTTATCACAGATCTTTAAAGGCTCATTATACGAAAAAAATCTTTCCATAAATCGAGACCTGGCTATGCGCTTTAATGTTAATCAATGAATTGGTTGTCACTCATTAATGAAAAATGGTTTCGTTCTGATCAAAGAGTTATTTCACGTAAGGTGGTATATTTTATACATCTTCAGCATATAAAAACTTCCCATCACCTATTTTTTATCATTATTCTCACTTAATTCGTAAACTGCAGGAGCGAAGAACTGAGAACTATACAAAGGAGTATTTAGAGTATAATGGGAAAGAAAGACAAGGCTCCGAGTTCTGAAGACAAAGAAACGACTCTCTTGTATACAGACACCACCTGTAACAAAGACGTTGGTATCACTACTTGGGAGGGCATGTATAATCTACTTGAGGAAGAGAACCCTAGATTAATGGAGGTTACATCTACTGCAGGCTCGCATGGGTCTTCTGATGCATCCATTACAGAGTTAGCTTGTTCATTCTTGCACCGAATAGCAACGAGACCTAGAATTCTTCCATACACAGACATGGTTAAATGGGTACTCGACAGTACTGATATTACAAACAGACAGTTTAAGACTCAGGGTCAAGAGCTCATTGGCTCATTTACTCCACAAGATTTGAGACTCATGTATCATTTGCCAGAGCCACAGGCAACTTATAACAAACAGTTCATGGAGAATTTTTCCAAAGAAAATGAAAACTTGGAAGAATGCACCAAGGACTGGTCAAGGAGAGACAAACCATTGAAGAAAGATAAAAACGGTATGTATAGTACTGGTTCTCTCACTTCTCCGTATTTCTTTTATGCTGCTATGCTCTGTCGGCTTTTTGGAAAGCCATACATTAATAAGTTTTCATCTGAATGGCTACCGTTACTGAATGCTATTATTAATGCTACTATTGTGGATTAGTCTAAGATATTATCTGACAACTTAGCCACGACTATTTTTAATTATCGGTCTAAAATAATTATTTCTCAGATAATTTATCCTCCTTTTTACTTATCTGCTTATGTGATGGATTCAATCTGTTATGTTTCTAAGTTTCCTTTAATGGGTTGGAAATGGACAACTCAAGATCCCCTACCCATTCATGTTTATCACAAAGAATTGTGGGATTCAAAGTTCATTCCCTATTTTTACAAGATTTTCCATGGAATCATGTTGCCCCTGTACAGAATGTTGTATGATAAAGATGCTCCAAGGTTTTCTCCTGAAGCAGAGGTAGACATAATACCTGTTGCGAGATGGTTTGGAGAAGAATTGTTTACATATGTTAGGGTTTTTGGAAGTTTTGCTTCTCCTCATGTTTTACCTTTGTATGTTCCTGATAAAATCATAGCCCGAGAAATTTCTTATCAAACCTGCGGAGAAGGAGGTTTGACTAAATATTTGAAGGACAAGAAGAAGGCTATCTGGCCGCAATTTCCTGTGGCATGTGGGGCCTTTTCATTATTTGATGTTGGTCATGCATCTAAAGAAGTAAACAACATTACATGTTTACGTTTGTTCAAGTTTCCAAGAAGACCATTCGACCCCTATGATATTGTAAAAAATTTCACTACTGCAGTCAAGATAAGAGTGTTTTCTAAAGAAGAAGATCTTTTTCATGACATGTTCCAAGAAAAAGGCACACTTAAATAAATTCTACATTCAGCTCAAATATGGTTTCCTCCAACAGAGTTTCAAGAATTCAAAATATACAGAGAAAGGAGGTTAACTACTATCCCTTTGGATAAAATACGCTTGGAACCTGTAAGGGAACCAACTCCTAGTATCAGTCTCAATAAAAGTTCAGGTAAAAATAGGTCTAAGTCAAGGTCCGGAAGAGAAACCTCTGAACATTCTAAAAGTGAAGGGTTAGTAAGGGATACTGCCCAGTCAAAGGAACTTTCACAGCAATAGGTTTCAACCTCTCCTCAGTTAAATCTTCCCCCTCTCATTGCACAGCAACCATAACTCAGAACTGAATTAGATAAGGAATGGGAAACATTCAATGATTTGACTAATATTGAAGCACAAAACATACAGACACCTGTGACTAATGTACAAACAATAAAAAATATAGTCACAGGAGTAACTACCAATGTCTCAGAATCAGAACATATTCCCATTACCCCATCCTCTGAACTCATGCTCAAAATAGAGGAAATTCCTCCTCTTGATGTATTCTATAGTCCACAACACAAGGCAGTGGTAAGAAGACAAAGGAAGAAAAGGAAATTAGAAAATGTGCTCTCTCATGATGCAGAACAATTAGATGTCTTATGGTAAGATCCTACTTCTGATCCAACTGAATATCTCACTAAATTATCTCAGATCACAGGATCTTATGCATCTGCAGCCATTGATAAAGCATTTGAGGTACGAAAATTATTGAATGAGAAAGAATATCAAGTACAGGTCTTGCAACAATAGCTGCAACAAGCCAATGCCAACAATGAAGCACAGAAACAACCTGAAAAATTACAGCAAGATTTTCAACAAATGCAGATAGGATATCAGAATAGCTTGGCTGAAAAAGAGAAACAGCTACAGGATGTGGAAGAGATGAACAAAGATGATCCCAAGCTTATAGAATTTATCACAGAGTCTATTTCCTTAAATGATCAACTACTGCAACAACAGGAAATATTATGCCAAAGAATATCACAATGGAACTCTTATTGTGAAGAAAGTGATAAAATCACTAATCATGTCGTAGACTTACAACATGATTATGATTTAAATAATAAAAGAGTTACTGACTATTTGGCTTGGCAAGAGACAAAGGAGGGGAAAAGAGCAGGTGCACCTATAATCAATGAAAATCACAAAGAAATACTTTTTAATAAATGGGATGCACAAATCAGGCAAGAAGAGCAAGCGATAGAAAAAGTAGCCACATCAGCCAACAATATTATTGATTGTATAAATGAAAATTTACACAAGGCAAATATGATCTCTGAAACTACTCCAGGGTACCTACCAAAAGCACAGCAATTGCAGACAGACTGGAAACAGAAAGCCCAAGAAAAGGCAGAATCAATTAAAGGATTAACAAAGTTAAATTGGGATTCTTACTGGGCATGTCTGGTAAAACCACACAGCCAGTGCATGACTCTCAAGTGTATCATCAATTCTGCCAAGAAGATGGCGCCAGCACTTGCCGATTCCGTTTTCACAGGACAGTTAAAATCTGAAGTCGGCCAGCCTATTCTTCTCAAATCAATGCTGAACGCTTGCAATTCCAAAGAATAGATTCACAAGTAGTTAGTTGTTAAGTTTTAATTTTAGATTTAGTATTAGTTTTGCTTTATTTTTGCCTAAAAAAAGGACGGTCATTTAAACCGTATCCTATATTTTTGTAATAAATTATTTTTAGATTTAGTTAGTAGTATTTAAACCCTTCTCATGCATTTAGAGAAGGGTCCTGAAATTTGTCAAAAACCCGTCCTCAGAACATGCACTTTTGCACCCTCCGAGGAGGTTTTGATGAATGAATGGAACAGGATTTATTGATATCTGCGTTTAATATCTGCTATTGATGTTGCACTTTTTTACTCTTAGTGGATGTTGGATTAAGAAGAGATAAGTCATTATTGCTTGAAGCTCATGAGTAGAACTGGTTATAAATGGTACTTTTATCTCTTAACTATTTCTGCCTCTGTGTTAAAGTGATATTTTTGTTCAGTTATTTATATATTGATGCTTGAATGTTTGAGTTGTCATTTGGCACTTTTGTACGGTGATAGCCATTTGTTTATGCTTAATATATGGATAGCTTATTATGCGATATGTTTTTCACAACTGTTTCATCTAACTTTTTATACGAAGTGGTTTATCTTTATTGAATTCTTTTCTTATAACAGTTGAATTATCTTTATTACCAATTTCTATTTGAAATCATTTTATATCGCATAAAGAAAATATTACATCCGGGTTAGTTTAGAATTACATATTTCTGTTTAATTAGAATACAATTTTCATGTTATTAGATTAGAATTAGAATAAAAGCATTTCACTTAGGAATTTTTAGAAAAGAAATATCAATTCTCAACACACACACACACATATTGGGAAACTGGTCCCATTATCCCCAGTCGGACCCACTACATCAAACGGAAAAGGCGCTGCTAACCAAGGTCTGAACTGGGTGGGTATCCCCCTTGTTGTAGACCCGATTTTCGGGGCTTCAACACCTTCATAACTAGCCTAATATCATTACCCAATACTTCAAAGACAAATCCATCTTTTCACTTATTAGAGAGATCCCTCTCCGAATTCAGGAGGGCTAGATCCTAGAATCCCAAAGTGGTTGAAATAATGTTGTTTCTTTGATTGTACTTTGCCAATATTGCTAATTACAGATTACCATCAAAGTGAAAAGAACTCACATACCAACATCAATTCAAAACAAAGAACATAGAAAGCAAACCCTTCAATCCATTTAATCAAATGAAGATGGAAAAGTAAGTACTTCCTAGAGGCATTTTGTCTTAAAATTATATTTGAAACCCTCAATTCATCTTGCGATTTATTAGAAGCCATCCATTGAATAATAGCCTGTAGATTTTTCATTGAGATATTTGCAACAAAAGTGATTTCTACCTTGAATTTCTCCCCTCTATCTCTCTTCTCTTTTCTAACTGCTTAATATGACTAGAGCTTCCATTTCCAATAAGGCTAATTAATTAACCACGAAAAATCAAATGAAAAAAATGCAACAACATTACATTTTCACCACAAACTACCCAAAATTTAACACTGTAGCATAGAATTATGGAATTCAAGGACGCATGTATGATCCTTAGTCCTACAACTACAACAAATGCTAGGACTTTCAATAATAAATTATCATTCCAAGACTTTCCTCCCTTTTCACCCATCATTAATATTGAAACCTGGGGTGCTAACATGAAATAATATTGCATGGAAGGTGATGGAATCCCCATGAAAAATGGAGACACCATGCCTGGAATTCCAATTCCAGGCAAAGCTCCAACCCCAATAAGTGGTAGCATTGTTGGGAAAACTAATCCAGCATATATCAATGATTTTTCCTAGTGGTCCCATTTTGTCTTCTTCTTGAAATATTACACTCACTCAACATTTAGATAGCATATAAATCAAACCATTAACTATAATTGGTTCTAGTACAAGAAGGAAAACATGGTATCTTTATGGCAGAGAATATAAAGTTTTCCTATGAGATATTCTTGAGAGTTGGATGTATAAAGTTATATAAATATCAATCTTTACAGATTATACTAAATAGACCTTAATAGCATTCCAAATAAGAAAAAATACATCAAGAAGAAAAAAATGCAACATCATCCTCCTCATAAAGAAATATCTAATAAGAAATTTAATCATTAGCAAAGCCCTAACCACAAGGTTTCAAACAATGGATATCTATTCTTCCAAGAATGAAAACATGCTTGATTTGTTGTCTAATAAATTTACAAGGAGTTTTTATATGGAAAAACATTACAAGGTTCAAATATTTTAGTAATTCGGGTGTAGCATGTTCAAAAAAGTTCAAGATTTTGAAAGAACTTCACAAAATCTGAAAAAAGGTTTCATAAATATGGAACAAAGAAAATTATATAAATTACACAATAATTCAAAAAATCAAAGCATAATATATGAACACACAAAAATAGTAATTTGAAAGAGAGATACATAACTCTTAATAACATAATAATGTTATCCATAGTTTATAGTTTAAACTAAGAGTTACAAAAATTTAAACATTTGTGACACCAAAACCTATTTAAAAATCATCACCAATGCCGATATTTTCATCTAATGCTTCAGTATTAAAACTGGGACTCAAAAGTAGCTTTCCTCGCTTTTAAACCAGATATTTTAATCTTCTTTCTTGCATTTTCAAGGGAAGGTTCAGAGGTTAGGCCCAGACCAACTTGACCCAACTAAGAGGTTTAGATCTTATCTAAGACTTTTCTCACCAGAGATAAAAACTATGTTTCTATGTTGAAAATGGGTGGGTCAACACCTTTACACCTCATGTTACAATCCCTATACTAATATTCTCAAGGAAATCTGATATATGGAGGACCATATGGTAGTCTAGTTGATCCAAATAGAATGTATACTACACAAAATGGGAATCAAGTGCCTCGATGGATCGAGAATTGAAACTTCTACAGAAATTAATTCTTCAAGCCAGCAACTATGAACTAGGCTCAGGTGAATATAAGCATGACATCTTTACTCATTATTTTGGTATTTTACTCAATGTATAACAAGTTTGTTAATAGCATAATACATCAAGTATTAAGAAGGAACATTTTCTAAAATCAAACTAGTATATGAAATCATGTATGATGTAATATAATAATAATATACAAGAGTATTTTAATTCGAGTATGTATAAAAAATCCCAGTATCAGGTATGGAGCATAGATGTTGAATTTTGTTTTGGTCAAAGGTAAAAATAGAGTAGATAACCCTATGAGGATAAATTCGTAGTCTAATTTTGGACCAACAAAAAAATCATTCAATGGTTTTTTTTTGTGTAATTTGGTTGTACTACAATCCGACGTTTAGTCTCCCCATGGTACATGAGAGCTGCAAAATATAGTTTCTGAGGTTGAATTTCTACCATTGAGGTAGGAACCTTGCAAGATACCCCAAATTGGCATTTTCTTTAAGGAAACATATCAATAGATAGTTGTCTTCATTTACCCAAAATTACATAAACATAATTCTAAATCATGATAATGTGTTAATTTATGGCCAGTTTGATTGTTTCAAAATTTAGTAACTAATCACAACATCCATTTTAGATCATGAGAGGGTGATGGTACATGCTCCTCTACAAAAGGAGAAAGGAACTATGTGAGGCTCAACATAGAATTGAGGAGGTGCAGATCTTTCATGATAAATATCTCCATGATATTACCCTTCAAAAGGATGCTACTCAACTGAAGATGGAAATTTTAATAAGAGAGAATTGTAATGCTAGCAATGCCCAGGTCCGTCCACAACACTAATGGATTCAAGAGGGGAATGAAGGTTCTAAGTTATATTTTGATTTTCTAAAGAGGAAAGTGGAAGTTTAGGCACATGGATCTCTTGTTGAGGATCCTACTAAAGTGAAATGTATGTTTGGGATTCATTTTCATACTTTTTTTCTCCTTATGATTTGATGGATCACGTGGTGGACTGTGGATGCTAGGAATTATTGTTTTAGGGTTATCCCACAAAAGGATTCTATTAGCAATGGAGACATTTTAGAGAGTGAATTTTTGAAAAAGGAGTGTTTTCGGCCCTTATCTCCATGAAGAATGGAAAATCACCAAGCATGGATGGCCTTTTTTGTGAATTTACAAGGCCATATTGGACATGATTTATGACGATTTTTTTTGCTTAGAAACTAAATTCTTCACTTCTGCTATTGAAATAAGCATTAAATAGATTTTACCTATTAGACCTGTAGAGTTTAAGAGACCTGTCTTAGATTTCCCAAATTGAGACAGTTTCCCATTATGAAATACACTGCCTTGTCTACAAATATATCATGTTTTTAGCCTAAAACCAAAATTTGAACAAGAAGAAGAAGTGGTTTTTGTTCTAGGTGGTTTCCCGGATTTCGAGAATTTTTTTGAGTATGCACTTAACATTGGCACATTGAATAAAACCCCAATCTGCATTTAAAATTTTCATTTGACGCCCTCCCACACGGAACTACTATGGAAGAAAACATTGAAGGTATTAAGGTCTAGCTCCAATACATAGTTATCCTTGTCACTACAAAATACAAAATTTTCATCATTTGCTTATCTAGGTGAAAATAAGAGTGAGTTTGTATTTGTGCACCTTTGATAGTATATGGAAAAGAGAGCAGTAGTGTACCCTAGAGCACCATATCTCTCTCCTCCACAAATACTAGTGTACCCTCAAAATTATTGTACATACCACTGAAGGATGGAATTATTTATTATACTTGAAACTATTTTGCAATGATTGAACTACAAAACTCCTAAAGGAAGAGCATTATGGTTGGAACGCTATCCAAACCACACAGATAAACTAACACTAAATACATTGAAAAAAACAACACATTGAAAATCCATGAACTTATTGTAAGAAACATGAAGAAAACCATTAACAATAACAATGTCAATGGGAAGTGTACTTTGTACCTTAAAAAGGATAACATATTCATAAAACTAGGCATACCCATATGAATGGAACAATGACTAGATTTCACCTATACATGCACAAGTATTGAACAAATAAGATGTCTCACAATAGGTTTATGATTAAAAATTTTAATTAAATTCTAGAAACAAACCAGTTTCATGGTATGAGGATATATATTTTTCTTGGAAATATTCACTTAATGAATGGGTTGATAGATGTCGCTACATCTCATCATTGTCATATTCAAAATATCATCTCAACAAGTAATTAATTTCACTTGGAATGCTCCACTTTGTTAAATGTGCCTCACTTAGAATTAGTGGATTTTCATGCCCTTTTTCAGAGAGTCTGGAAACCCCTGGGCCTCTTGGAAAGAAAGGCTGAATTCTTTGGTGGGAGGCTATTGTATGCCAAATTGTTAAGCTCATGAGAGGGTGACGTTACATGTTTCTCCACAAAATGAGAAAGGAACTATGTGAGGCTCAAAATAGACTTGAGGAGGTTCACATATTTCATGAGAAATATCTCCATGATAGTACCATTCAAAAGGATGTTATTCAACTGAATATGGAAATTTGAGTAAGAGAGAATTATATTGCTAGCAGTGCTTGTGTCCATACAATACACCTATGGATTCAAGAGGGGGTTGAAGGTTCTAAGTTATATTTTGACTTTATAAAGAGGAAAGTGGAAGTTTTAGCACATGTATCTCTTGTTGAGGATCCTACTAAAGTGAAAGGTATGTTTTGGATTCATTTTCAGACTATTTTTCTCCTTATGCTTTGATGAATCACGTGGTGGACTATGGATGATAGGAATTCTGGTTGTAGGGTTACCCCACACAATGATTCTATTAGCAACGAGGACAATTTAGATAGTGAATTTTTGAAAAAGGAGTTTTTTCAGCCTTTGGCTCCATGAAGGATGGAAAGTCGATAAGCATGGATGACCTTTTTTGTGAATTTACAAGGCCATGTTGGTCAGGATTGATGATGATTTTTTTTTCTTAACAGCTAGATTATTCACTTTTGGCATTGAAACAAGCATTAAATATACTTTACCTATTAGACCTGAAAAGTTTAAGAGCCCAATCTTAGGCTTCCCAAATTGAGACAGGTGCCCATTATGGAATATGTTTCCTTGTCTGCAAATATAACATGTATTTAGCCTAACACTAGAATGTGAACAAGCAAAAGAAGTGGTTTGTGTTCTAGCATTGGTTTCTAGGATTTAGATAAAGTTTTTGAGTATGAACTTAACATTGGCACATTGATTAAATCCCAACTCTACATTTAAAAGTTGCATTCACAGCCCTCCCACGTGACCATCTACGACACTACTATGGGAGAAAAAATTGAAGGGATTCAGGTCTAGCTCCAATACATAATTATCCTTTTCACTGCAAAATACAAAAATGTCATCATTTAATTATCCAGGTAAAAAGAAGAGTATGTATTTGTTCACTGATGAAATTATATGGAAAAGAGAGCACTTGTGTACCCTAGAGAACCATTTCACTCTCGTCCACAAATAATAGTTTACCCTCAACATTATTTTACATACCATTGAAGGTTGGCATTTTTTATTATAATTGACACTATTGTACAATGCTCAAACTAAAACCCTCCTAAAGGTAGAGCAGTGTGGTTGGAACAATATGCAAACCACACAGATAAACTAACACTAAATACATGGAAAAAATAACACCTTGAAAATCCATGAAATTTTCCTTAGGGACATGAATAACGCCATTAACAATAATAATATCAATGGAAAGTGTATTTTGTACCTTAAATAATGATAACATATTCATAATGCTAGGCATACTCATAAGAATAGAACATTGACTAGATTCCACCTATACATGCACAAGTATCGAACAAATAAGATTTCTGACAATAGGTTTATGATAAAAATTGTTAGATGAAATGCTAGAAACCAACCAATTTCATGGTATGAGGATATATATTTTTCTTGGCAATCTTCACTTAATGAATGAGTTTATAGATGTAGCGACATCCAATCATTTTCCTATTAAAACTATTATCTCAACAAGTAATTCATTGCAATTTTCATGTTCGACTTTGTTAAATGTGTTTCACTTAGAGTTAGTTTATTTGCACACCCTTGGTTAGAGATTTTGGAAACCCCTAGGCATCTTGGAAAGAAAGGTTAAATTATTTGGTGGGAGGCTATTGTATGCTAAACGTTTAAGCTCATGAGAGAGTGACACTACATGTTGCTACAAAAAATTAGAAAGTTACATGATGCTCAACATAGACTTGAGGAGGTGCACATGTTTCATGAGAAATATCTCCATGATATTACCCTTCAAAAGGATGCTACTCAACTAAAGATGGCAATTTGAATAAGAGAGCATTGTATTGCTAGTACTGATCGGGTCCATACACAACACTAATGGATTCAAGAGGGGGATGAAGGTTATATTTTTCCTTTCTGTTGGAGATTTAAATCCCCTCCGCGGACAGAGGTGATCCCTACTAGTCCAGATCGGGTCTAGAAACAACCATGTCACGCTAAGATGCAAGTTCCTAATTGAAAAAGACCAAGATGCGACAAGAGGCCTACCTTAAGTCCTACACTGCTGTCATTTGCGAAGAAGATGGCACTTCCATCCTTCGCTATGGTAGATCACAATTCTCCCACTCGGCACGATCGAACACCTACACATACAAGAAAAACAATAAACACACAAGCGTAAAACCTAATACATGCAACTATGTATCAGTCAGAGAAGATACAACTCATAACATAAGACATGAACATCTGAGTGGAACCATAATCGAAGTCACTTATTATTAATCACAACAAAAGAAAGATACAACCTGAGCTCTAACGCTGGATCTTCCTTCGGCGGGTCGACAGCGAAGCACGTCTCGATGAATCTCGTTGGGATGGGACAAGGCTCTCTCTCTTTGGCTTTAGCTCTCAAAGGATGTCTGGTGATAGTCTCCTTGGTACAGATTTAGCTCTTAGTACTATGACCATTAAGGCTCAACCATTCAACCCTTTCATCAATGGAAGATGGCTATATTTATAGAGGAGAGGAGGAGGTTGGGATCCCTACAATAGTGAAAGGGAGGCCTTATCCCTTGGGAGGTTCCCCATAAGGTGGAAACAAGAGGCCAAAGGAGGAAGGCCATGGTTATTCAGTCGAAACCACTCCTCATGACTCATCCACGAAGTTGTTGTAATCGAAACTTCGCCTCTTTTTTAAAAAAAAATTCCATAAGCATATTGGCGCGGGCTCTTAACTAGGATAAAGCACCAAATGGTGCAGGATCAGTGTTAATTTTCCTCATTGGCACGAGGACATAATGGGCTATTAGAACCAAGGAAAAAACAAGTGTTTTTAGGGGTCTGCTCAGGAAATGATCAACAGAAGGAATGTTGTCCTCATGGAAATGGATGCAATGATGGTATTTGCAAGGCATGACATTACTTATTGGTCACAGAAATGACCCTCTGATGGGCGAGATGGGGATTGCAGGTACGGTGACAAATTACTGTGTAACAGATGCCCCCTAAAGCATGAGGCCCGAGAGAGAGAGAGGGGTGAAATTATTTACGAGAACATGTCCAACTGAAAACACTGCCGTCAGAAAACCTGCGTAGACAAGTACAACTGATATCTCAAATACATGATATATGTGGTATGGGTGCAACCATCCATAATAGAGTATACAATAATCAAGATCCAAGGCATGGACGTAACCATCCAGTAAGGATCGATAAATAGACTCAGGCATGGTCACAGCCATCCAATCAATGAGTCATGTAACCAATCATAATAATCCACAAAATCCGTAGCATGGATTCTAACAAAAAAAATCCAGGTTCTTGCACTCCATTTCGACCAAAACAAAGTACAAGTCCTAGCATGTGAATAAGTGAGTTGAAGTCGAACATGCAAGAACATCGTCTGATTACCATCCAATGATGAAAGTTGTTAACAGACACAAGAGGAACCACCAATAATGACAATGGCCTTCAAGTTACTATAGGTACAATCCACAGAATGTGAATAGTGAGCTGGCGTCGAACACCCGTAGAATCATCCAATCGAAGGTCAACGATGAAAACCTTGCATTGAATGCGAAGAACCTGCCATTGAGGCATGCAAGCTCCAAGGTACCGAAAGGGAGTCTCTAGATCAGCTTCTTGGATAATGAGCTGAAGTCGACAGGAGTAACCTTGATCGAAGGTGGGCCATAGTGTTTCCCACATCATCGATGCGAGACAGACGAATACAACGTTTATGAATTAGGATCATATGAGAATCAGAGGAAGGCTGAAACTTGCAGAGGTCAACTTCTCTTGAACATATCGGTGGCACGACAGTGGATTTGGCATTATTTGACATCAAAAGATCAGAGGTCATGATGAAGAGGAAAAGAGCAGATGAGAGGTCAAAAGGGATTACCCAAACCCACAGAGGCAAAAAGAGAGTGAGATGAGATGTCCCCAACCCGACACGAATGCAGACAAGTGCCATGTTCAAGAGCGACATACTGCCGACACGGCGACGATACTGGTCCCATTTTTCCCCACCATTTCTGGTGAGTACCTCTTTATTTTTACACAAGCTTGAAGAGGATACCATATGCTTGTCATATAAGTTTGTCCTTTGGAAAAATCCAACCTAGTACATTTAATGAGCCAAAGGAAGGACGAACTCGAGTAACGTCATCATGACGGATTCCAATGTCATCAAGTTTTAACAAGTCTGACAAAGGAAGAACTCAACATCTTTTCATTTTTAGAGAGTTTGAAAAGACAGTGAAAAAGAAAACTCCAACAGTCCCTTTTCGTAGATAGTTCCTCAAATCTGAAAAGGTAGAAAACTATGTCTGAGAAAACCTCCTAGTCATGATAGGCTAGGGTATTCCTTTTTCATAAATAATCTATCCTAGTCTAAAAAAGGGGTAAACGTTACTGGGTAGATGTCATTTCATAGCCACTTTAACGAGATCAAAACGAAAAGCGACTCGGCAATCTTTTCATGTTTAGAGAGTCAGAAAAGAGCTGAAAGTTGACTCTTCCTGGAGGAACGAGTGGTATAAAAGGTAGCAACTGGTTCCAGTAATGGTGGAACTGATCTAAAAAAAAAAAATTTCGAGAGGTTGCCTAACAAGACCACTCATCGCAACGATTCCTCAGGAACAGGTAAAACAACCAAGTGAAGGCATATGATCGGCCAAGCAGATAGTGACGATGGAATGAGAAAACCAAGGCTCATCTGACAAAAACAGGTTGATAAAATGACAATCACAAGAGGTAAAATGGTAATGATTTCATTTTTACACAAGCTTGAAATCAGGAAACTCTACTTGAAGTTGGTTTCATCTTTACACAAGCTTGAAACAAATATAAACTATGCTTGAAACCGGTTTCATTTTTACACAAGCTCGAAACAGAAACAAACTATGCTTGAAAATTAAGCATGCCTCCAGCATGGTGACTCAATTTGAGGTACATTCCCACCTGATGCCACCTCATGACCAAAGAATGAAAGCTGATCAATGGTCACGATCCGTCCTTCATGTGGAAAACAGACCACATGAAAAAGGAAGGAGACAAGTGCTCCCATGGCATAGGTGTAATTGCGCCCCAAGAGCATATTGAAATACAAGGGGCCTGTAACAACCATCACATCCACATGGATGGTTTTACCTCCTAATGTAATAGGTAACCTTGGAAGGATCCCTAATGGTTGACTAGTTCTTTTGTTAAACGCTAACAGATTCTACGTAACGAGCACAAGCGGTGGTGAACTGAAAGCTTGCCAAGTAGTTGAGGATAGAACACTAACAGACGTGCCTTCATCTATAACAGTGCTAGGTATGACCAGACTAGAGGTTTGTACCGTTATCTCAAAAGGCACATAAGACGAAAGGCGGTATCCTGCAATTCTACTCTAGTCAAAGGAAGTGACCAAACTACTCGGAGGGGCTACCATCAAACCGAGATGGTCTTCCCCTGGTGTTATAGGAGAATAAGGAGCATCCTTCATGACCTCCATCTCAAACACGAGAGGAGTATCCTCTGGGACCTCCATCACAGGAGGCGGAGGAGCAGCTTCTTGAGATATAGGGACAGGAAAATCTTTCTCCAAGTCCAAGGAATCTGAAGAAACAAGAATAACATGAGGAATGTGAGGTCCAATCTCAACGAAAAATACCTAGTGCATCGTAGATGAGGCCAGCTCAACCGATCCCACGACCAATGGTTGATCGGGAATGGATTCCTGAATTTTAATTTCCAGGGGAGTGGGATCGACCAAGGATGACTCTTGACAAATCATGGCATCAGCTAGTGGAAGACTCAAAGAAAGTTTTTTGTAACCAGCTGGAAGGCATGGTGTAGAAACAGTCGAGTTGTCCAAAACTTTCTTGGCTTCATCCATATACGGACAAAGGTGAATGGCATGGTGCCCCCCACACAAATTATAGGGATTGGCAAGCTTACCCTGCTTCTTAAGAGTTTTACCAACACTAGCTGAAGACGTGCCACCAACTTGACTCCCAAAAGCCAAAGATAATGGCAGACGACCATTGGACCATACTTCGAGCACCTTGGGAATGCTATGGAAGTCTCGAAGAAGATGGTCTCCTGTGCACAACATGCAAGGGAACTTGACTTTCCGTAGAGGGTTGTAAGGTTTATCGATGGATGGTTTCTTAGGCGCAATAGCCGCAGAGCTAGCCTCTCCTTTATCAGACTTCTTCTTCTTTGTCTTCTTCTTCTTCTTCTTCTTAGCCACCTGGTTACTCGAATCCAGACTTCCACCAGGTGAAGTAGAAGAGGAGGATGCCGAAACAGGCGAAGAAGGGGAGAGATCCACCTTGGAATCAACATGATGTTGTTCAGTCGGAGGAGTGGATGGTACGTTAGCCGAAACACTTGGGAACACAGAGGTTGAAAACAAACAGATAGGCAACCCAACAGTTAAACTAGGAAGGGACAATGTTTCCATATAAGGAGCGCCAACATTTCCAAAGGGAGGAAAAAGACATGGATTCCCATTGGAGGGGATTCCTTGGTCGGTGAACTCCGGAAACGTTTCCATTAGAAACAACGTTAGAAAAACACCCTAACGAAACTAACTCTAACCAGGAATATTTCGTGGGCAGTTAATTTTTAAAACACTGAAACAAAACTCTACTGTTTCATCTTTTAAGAGTCAAGAAGCAGGCAAAAGGTGACTCTATCACTTTCAGATTGGAAACAAGCATGAAAGGACAAGCGCTTTATGATCCTTTCAAATTTAATGAGTCAGAAAATATCGAAATGACTACTCTAAAACTCTAGGCAAAGGGTGTACCAGATATCCGTGAACTGCCATATACACCTTGGTGATCAAATGAAAGAGAAATGACCAAGGACTTGACGTACGTGTAGGAAATCTCCCCGAATGCTGTGTCTAGTGTATCACTAGTATACGGTGGCACGCTAGACTTCCTATGAATAAAGGATAACAACCTAGTGGGGTCTCCCTTTATATACTCAATGGTACGGGGAGCACAAGTCCATAGTAGCACTATCTAAAGCCAAGAGGTGAACGACAGCTACTAGGTTTAACGACGCCGGAACACGTCACTAGCCTAGACCTTTAAAATTGAACGTTAAGTTTCAATGCTTCCTTAGGTTTATTGAATAAATTTTAGAGTTGATCTTCAATTATGTTTCAATTTTCAGGCCCTATCGCATGTCATTTGAAAATATCCTATATGCAGCTATATGATGAAAGAAATATTTCAATTCGATGAATGCTATCTAGTTAAGGGAAGAACTTCAAACAATGATGCAACAAATAGCAATACTAAGAATGAAACTTTTTAAAACTAGATGACTTTCACTATCCAAAAGTAATTTCAAACATTCAACGATGCAAATTATGCAACGTAATCTATGCAAAATCCTCTTTTTTGAAAACTATGCAATTGTAATCTGTGCACAATTTCTTTTTTATTTTGAAATGATAAGAATGCATTCAATGCACTTTTCGATGAAATTAAAATCTACTTAATGCACGATTTTAATGAAACTCAATTCGATTTTTAGCTTTCAATCATTAAACAATGTAATCTAAGTTCAATGATAAATCTCAAAAAATACTCTTCAATGCAATGTGATCTAATGCATTTTAACGAAAAAAAACAGTGAGATGAAAACTAAATAAACGCAAACTTCCTTAATGAAAGGATGAATGCAAAAGGGATGCAAACATACACTAAGAATGCAGTGGTTGTTTTAAACACTTTGTAATGAAATTCCTCAAAAGGCTACAAGACATATGAGGCCAAGCACAAAAAGGACTTCCAAAGCGTGAGCTCAAAACAAGGCATTCATTCCGTTTTACATCAAGCAATCAAAGAAAGAAGACATTTCAACTGAATAATGAGCAATGTAATCTATACTCATACAGAGAAAAGACTGGAAGGGAAAGACACACTGGTGAATGATTTAGGGAAAAATCTCATTTTTTCATACACCCCAAAATTGGCACGACTTTTGTGGGTGAAACTAGCGCCAACTGGCGCTAATGGCCAATTGGCGCAAGTTGCTAACTGACAACAAGCACCAATGGCTGAAAATGAAAAAAAAAATATTTTTTCCCAACCAAGACCAGACTCACCACTTCAAGAAAAATCTAAAAATAACCCAGAAGTGAAGTACTAACCAAAAAAAACTTCCGAGCAAGGGAAAAACCCTAGCACCTATGGGAAATGGCATGACTGTCTGGCTGTAATCTGTGCCAAATAGGAGATGGCGCAGGTGATGAACTGGAAACTTGCGCCAATGGGCGCGACTGTCAGGGTGGAAACTCTGCCAATCAAGCCAACCATGAAAAGATGAAAATTTCAGAAAAGCAGAGGTCAGATCTGATCCTCTGGGGCTGAACAAAGGTTTTACACTAGAAGGAGATAGACCAGAAGAGAAAATCAAGCAGATAAAAGCCAAAAGCAACCGAAAGAGACAAGACAAACTTCAATCAAGTCCCTAGTGGAGTCGCTAGTTTGTTGGAGAGGGAAATCCCCTCTCTAGATAGAGGCGATCCCTACCAGCCCAGATCGGGTCTAGCAATAACCATGTCACGCTAAGACGCAAGTTCATAATTGAAAAATACCAAGATGCGACAAGAGGCCTACCTTAAGTCCTACGTTATTTTCGTTTGTGGAGAAGATGGCGCTTCCATCCTTCGCTATGGCAGATCACAATTCTCCTGCTTGGCGCGATCGAACACCTACACATACAAGAAAAACAACAAACACACAAGCGTAAAACCTAATACATGCAACTATATATCAGTCAGAGAAGATACAACTCATAACATAAGACATGAACATCTGAGTGGAACCATAATCGAAGTCGCTTATTATTAATTACAATAAAAGAAAGATACAACCTGAGCTCTAACGCTGGATCTTCCTTCGACAGGTCGACAGTGGAGCATGTATCGATGAAGCTCATTGGGATGGGACAAGGCTCTCTCTCTTTGGCTTTGGCTCTCAAAGGCTGTCTGGTGATAGTCTCCTTGCTACAGATTCAACTCTTAGTACTATGACCATTAAGGCTCAACCATTCAGCCCCTTCATCAATGGAAGATGGCTATATTTATAGAGGAGAGGAGGAGGTTGGGATCCCTACAATAGTGAAAGGGAGGCCTTATCCCTTGGGAGGTTACCCATAAGGTGGAAACAAGAGGCCAAAGGAGGAAGGTCGTGGTTATTCAGTCGAAACCACTCCTCATGACTCATCCACGAAGTTTTTGTAATCGAAACTTCGCCTCTTTTTCAAAAAAACTTTCCATAAGTAGATTGGCACGAGTGCTTAACTGGGACATAGCGCCAACTGGCACAGGTTCAGTGTTAATTTTCCTGATTGGCGCAAGGACATAATGGGCTACCAACGCCAAGGAAAAAATAGGTGTTTTTAGGGGTCTGCTCAGGAAATGATCAACAAAATGAATGTCTTACTCATGGCAATGGATGTAATGATGGTATTTGCCAGGCATGACACTACTTATTGGTCATAGAAACAACCCTCCAATGGGTGAGATGGGGATTGCAGGGACGGCGACAAATTACTGTGTAACACTTTCTAAAGAGGAAAGTGGAAGTTTGGGCACATGGATCTCTTATTGAGGATACTACTAAAGTGAAAGGTATGTTTGGGATTGATTTTCAGACTATTTTTCTCCTTATGCTTTGATGGATCATGTCACTGGAAAATGGATGCTAGGAATGCTTGTTGTAGGGTTATCCCCCACAAGGATTCTATTAGCAATGGGGGAAATTTAGATAGTGACCCAAATGAAACAGAATGCATAAGACTAAAGAAGGTTGATTTTGGAATCCCTTATGCAGATTTCATGGACCATTATCAATCTCTAGGAAGGGATTTTCATGCTGCTATGAGTTTCACTTGCTTCTGCCACCTTCAGCTAAAGACTAGGCCCAAAACTTCTTAGAGGTTTCCAAGGTAGAATTAGGAGTTGTAGAAAGCTTTACCATCCCCTATTTTTCTGGGTCATCCAAATGCTCAGCTCGATCATGGGTGAAATAATTGGACACTTATTTTCAAATGCATCATATGACAAGGGATAATGCTATCAAATTGACCACCCTGCACTTGGATGGTTACTACCATGAGTGGTGGTACCATGGATTGGTAACGTTGGGGCATAGAAACATCATCTTATACCCAAAGTTCACTCAATGGCTTATTGAGCACTTTGTTCGGAAGGATCTGGAGAATTTTTTTAGAGAGATGGCACAACTCAAGAAGACAGGTATTATTGAGGTTTATATTGTAGAGTTTCATAGACTGGTGGTCATGGTCATGGATATTTCAAAGGCC
This sequence comes from Pinus albicaulis, assembly GCA_034641835.2. NCBI lineage: Eukaryota > Viridiplantae > Streptophyta > Pinopsida > Pinales > Pinaceae > Pinus > Pinus albicaulis. Next base: position 450,756,464 of record CM076578.1, read on the forward strand.
ACATTGGGGATGTTATCTGTAGAGGGGTTGGCAGAACCTCTACATGGATGGGTCAAGAGTTTTGAACTCGCCACACTTCATGCAACAATAAATAAATCCAGGGACTTATAGGATGTGAATTCCAAAAATAAATTCACTCATAAGGTAATGAGGTCCAACCCTTTCAAAAGGAGCGGATCGGGAAACCAAAGTTGGATCAGGAGACCTGAAAAGATTTAAGGAAGAAGAAACTTTGTTTCAACTATCAAGAACCTTGGGAACTGGGGCACATGTGTGTGGGAAAAGAGAAAGCAGGAAAGGCCCACTACATGTAAGTATACTCAAAGAGTGAAAATCATGATAATGAGGAGGAGCAGGCACACAAAATGGTACAGGCACAAATACAAGGAAAAATATAAGGGAAGATGCACCAAATAATTGCAGGTGAGTTATCGCATGTATAGGGCCAAGCTCCTATTCTTGCCTCTATGTTGGGATTCCCTAGATACCATACCTTCACAATTAGAGGGGTTATAGCTGGGCACAAGTTGACAATACTGGTTGATGATGGGTATTATCATAACTTCATAGATGCAAAGCGATTGGTACAAAAGTAAATTCCTACAATAGAATTCTATGGTTTTACAGTCATCATACTCGAGAAACATTAGATGGACTATAACATGTACATCCCGAAGCTACAACTCACCATGGGAAACTATACAGTGAAAAATGACTTCTTCGTAGTAGATGTTTTAAACGCTAATGTGGTGTTGGGGTGTCAGTGGATTTATTACATAGGAAAGTACACCACAAATTAGTTGAACATGGAAATGCAGTTCAATGATCCAATAGAGGGAAGGATGGTAGTCTTAAGAGCCATGCATAAACACATGTCGAAGCTCTTGTCGTCCAACCACATGGAGGTTATATTGAAACACAGTGATATTGAGTGGGAAGTAGAACTCCTTCTAACAGATAGAAGATAATCAGAGTTACCACGACCACACTCAAATGACATATAGGTGTTACTTCGTAGACACCATAAATATTTTTCTGATATTCATTCAGGTAAATCACCATATAGAGGCTTTGAGCATGTTATAGACCTCAAGGAGGGTGTGTAGGAACTAATAGCCACTCCTTATCAACATCCCGAATTGAAATTTCTTAGGAATAAGCAATCTTGCACGGGGAGTATTGTAGTGTCCCCATCCCCATAGGAAGCTTATGACAAAGTCCACTAGCCTAAAGTGGTTCTCGTAGGCTAAAGTGGTGAAATAATTAATAAGGGGACTTAAAATTTCATAAGGAGACTTTATTAAAGAAGGATAAAGGATGATATTTCCTAGGCAATCTAGATGTCACTTTAGCTTTATAAAGTGGAGTATCATAAAGTGACTTTATAAAAGTTAATTTAATACAAATGAAAAAAAATAATAAATATATAAAAGGGAAAGTGAAGATGAAAATACAAAAGGGAAGGTGAAGATGAAAACACAATCCTATACTCATTAAAGAAGGGAATTGAGGATACTCTAATTCATTCGTACATTTTGTGAGTTTGAAGAAAAATCTCTTGGAGAGAGTTGGAAGAAGAAGTTGAGGGATTTGGAGCCCTAACTTCCATAGCAGAATTCAATGTTTCAACGAGACATCCTAGTTTGGATGTGAGAGTGAAATCACTCATATTTCACTATAGAGATTCAATGTAGAACAATATTCCCATAAAAATATTGAGGTATTCATGTGTTATCAGTTGGTTTTAGAGGCTTATTTGATATTCTCTTTAATAATTTTGTATATGGATAACCTTCCTGAATTCTAAGCCTTGGTAATTGAGTTTCAACATCAAATAAAGGTTGATTTTATGGTTTATAGTGTTTGTCTTTATCATGGTATAATATAGAGGGTGGATCGATTTACAACTTTTGGAAGGCATCTTCAACTCCCCGTCAGAGCCAACCTTTTATGTTCAAGCTAGATGAGTATCCCTGTACCTGGGTTGTGTATTGGTAGAAGAATGTAGTGTAATGATCGTGGGATTAATTTGCTAGCATAACCAGGCCTCCTAGTGATTTTATGGGTTGTGTATTTCCTATCTTGCTTGTGTGTGGTGTTGTGGGGAAGTCAAGAAGTGAGTTTCCTCTTTCTATGCTTGACTATGACTCTCATAATTTTACCAATAGGACAAGAGATTATCTAGTGTGCCCACATTAGTGTAATATCACTTCCAGAGTTGTGTGCCATGTCATAAATAAAAGTGTTGTGTGGATTGTTGAAGCAAAAACTGAGATTTGAGGGGTGTGTCCAGTTTTGTTAGGGAAGTACAGTCAACGCTTTTCCCCTCTTGTTGTTGAAAAAAGTTGGCTAGAATGACATAAGTCCTCACCTATATACCAGGTTCTATCTATTCATGTTTTTCATTCTCTAATCATATTTGAAGAATAGTGACATAGGATTTATTTACATGAATATTTTGGGTTTGTAATATAATGAATTTGAAGCTTGAAACTAGCCAACCTATCATGTGCTTATGTATATTTCTGGTTATTTATTTTATTAATTCTAATATATGGAGAAATGACCAATTTGATGCCTAGTTTGAGTTCCTTCATCATTATGTATTGTGTTTATGGTGGTCAAAAATTAAATTAATACCTACAACTGAATGCAAACAAACTATTCGAAGAAATATTTCATTGATAATTCATTACAACTTGGAAAATATGTTTTTCATTTGGCTATATATTATACTTGGGTATATTACAAAATAAAACCCACAATTCATTTATTTCATAGATTCATAGGGCCATAGTGAAGCTGCATTCTAAAGGATAATTGAGTCTACATCGAATGACGAAGAATACAACAAATAATTGAATGTAGAAGCTAAATGTGGAAATAAGGATACACTAAGGTATGCAGAAGAGGATTGCACTGAACAAAGGGTCAATACAAACAAATAAGGAGAAGTGTTATAGAATAAGGAGGTTCAACAGAAGGTGCAAAAATAATAGACAAGTCCTTCAATCTTCCAATGAAAGAATCCACAAAGAAGTTGTATCTCTAAGAAACAAAGAACTATAAGGACAAGTGAGGATAAGAGAGCCCAAAATCATTGATATAGGGGGTTATGATGATAATATATATATATATATATATATATATATATATATATATATACATAGAAGTGGATGTAACACAACCTTATACCCTATGGAGTGAGCTTACCAGAATAATTGGAAATCCCAAGAATGAATTAATGAATTAATAAAGCTACAAAATATAAAATACTCTCTTTCAGTCAGTATCTTAAGGGAAACATAGAAGGGCCAAAAAAAGGCTACAATATTAGGAACTAATATCAGTAAAATAAATCCATAATGCAAAGAGAAGGGTGCAAGAATTGTTGACTCAGTCGATGACATTTTAAGAGCCTTAATATGGGACATATAATTTCCAACTTGAGAAGCCAACTAATAGATTTGAAGTTGAATAGGAACAATGAATTAACAACCATGCAATAATAAATCCAAAGAAGGACTAATTTGATCCAACTTATGAAAAACCCTACTAATTAGAGGATACATTTAAAAAGGCTTCAGAGATATCTTGCAAAAAGGGAGAATTCTATCAAAAATGTCTCAACAACTCCAATAGAATAAAACAAAATTATTGAAGAGAAAATGGCCTAAGTTACATAAGAAAAAGATAAGAAAATAAATAAATTGAGGGGCGTATTTTGGAAAAGAGAAGAAGTTGTTAAGAAATTGGAGGAACATATAATTTATTGTGCAATGAAGCAATACCATTTGAAACTATGAAATCTAATCTAGAGAAGAAAACTTTTAAATTCAACGATGAAACCGAGGATGTGGAATATCAATTGGATAATGCACCTACTTTTTTTGAACCACTGTTAGAGACGAAATGCAACATAAGGGAAGTGAAATTGAATAGTTTAATAATTATTGTACTTGAGAATTGAATAAGATGAATAAACACAAGAAGCAGTCAACAATTGAGGTAAGGAAATTCGATAATAAAAGAAGGAACTGAAAGAGTCTTTGTCATGAAGAAAGAGTCTTTGTCATGAAGTGCACTTGAGACATATTTAGTCATATCATAAATACAAATTAAATAATTTAATGTAGATATGAAAAGGCGTTCAATATAAAATGTAGGCTTTCACTACTAATTTCCCAACAAACAAACTATTTTTTGGAACAAAAAATATTTAAAGTCGAAACACAAATTTTTGAATCAAAACAAGAAGATGAATGGATGAAATATCAATACTTAGAGTATGCCAAGTAGTATCAACAATACAAATACCTCAAACAACTTGTTCAATATAAAACCCTATAATTTGGGAGTGACATCAACAAATCATAAAATTAATATAGTTACAACATTGGGAGACTCAACCAGAACAAGCGCTTGTAGAATATAGCAAAGAAAAGACAGGTAAAAGAAAATTTTTGAAAAGGCTCACCATGAAAAACAAGGTCCAAGTATTTCTCCTCAGGTGGTCATGGGTTAACCTCTTGACACCTCATGATTTGAATATATTATTCAATACGAAAATACAACACTTCAAGAGTTGGCTGCATGAATTGACTGAAAATCTCACTAATGAGGAATAGGATTGAGCTACGAAAAAAAGGAAACGAAAGTGAGAAGAGGAATGGACTGAACACCCATTTGGTGGTTTTTAAAAACCTATAAAGAAATTGGTTTGGTGGGGAATATTGAATATTAATGGGGTAAATTATAATCCCCATTTGCAATAACTCATTTGCTATATTGTTTTTCCAGGTAACACCTTGTTTAGGACTAGGTTTAGGCATTTAGTTTAGATCTGCAACAGGAGAAATGAAGTATTTTTTTGTAGACTTATATGATTAAGTGTTTGTATTGTTTCCTCTACTATCCTCCATATACTTTAAGTCTTCATTTATTGTTCTCGATTGTCTCAAGATCCATGTTTTTATGCTAAGCTAATTTTTGTCTAGTCTGCTCATTCCATTAAGTTATTACACTTTTTCATACTCTCTTAAGTGACTACTCCTAAGTGACTACTCCATATATTTATTGACCAAAAATTACATAATGTACATAGAATTGTGCTAGAAATGAAAAATTAACACCTAACACTTACTGGAAATTGTAGGAAAAAAATGTTAAAATTTAGAAATAATACAAGTCCATGACTAATGTTCATATAGATATCCATTACTAGTAGCCCCCATAAGAACAAAATCCATCCTTAAAACGATGAAACTTTTTTTCATCCCTTACAATAATTTCTTGCTTCATGATCCCATAGATGAACTTCATTGCATTGTGAAAGTCATCACAAACACGAAGGTTTTATTTTATCTATATATTGCTTCCAAGGTTTCTATTGATAAGAGAAAAAACTATGGATAACTTTTCAGTGTGACTGGAAAAAAAGTGTTCCTTCACTTTTTCCTCATCATTTTGTAGTGCAATGGTTGTTTTAGGGACATATCATGCCTCCTTCATATTCCAAACCAAAGTCTCCATAATTTCATAGATTTCATCTGTATGAGCATGTGATCTATCTCCTGTAAGGAAACAATGTACAATTTTTTTTAATTCAACACAACAGCATTCTGGTGTCTTTTTCAATCCTCGATCTTTCATTATTTTTCTCACTTCTTCCACACCATCCCACTTTCTAGCCATGGCATAGATGATTGAAATCTTGACACATAACATCCAACATTTTTCAGGCTCTAATTCAAGGAGGAATTCAGCTACATGTTCTCCTAATTGAATATTGCAATGAATTTTACAAACACCAAGCAAGGCTCCCCACACACTAGCACTGGGTTTTAATGGCATTTTTTTGATGAAGTCTTATACATTGTACATACATCTAGCATGACCAAGAAGGTCAAAAATGCATGCATAATTCTCTACTCTATGCATGATAAAGTAATCCATATCCATACAATGAAATTATTCCCAACCCTTATCTATAAGGCCTGTATGAATGGATGAAAATAAAATACCAACAAAAATAATATGGATAGGCTTCGTGCTTATTGGTTTCATTTGGGAAAAAATGCTCACCATAATCATGCTTTCCATAACAAACAACTATTGAATTCTCTGAAACTATGTCTCATTTATACATCTCATCAAAAAATTGGCGTGCCAATTCTATTTTTCCACATTTGGCATACATATATATGAGAGAAGTCCCCACTAAAATATCATACACAAATATTGTTCTAATATTATAACCATGGATCCACTTATACCATTACACAACTGCTAACTGGGAAAAATTCGAGAGCATATTCACCATTGGGACAGAGTCAGGTTTAATGCATGCTAGTTACATTTGTATAAGCAACATCAAAGCTTCATTTGCATTCCCATTGACCACATATCCAGTAATCATGGAATTCTAAGAGACCACATCCCTTTTAATAATTTTTTCAAAATCAAAAAACACAATATATATAGTCCTACACTTTGCATACATATCGATGAGTGAAGTTCCAATAAATAAATCTAATTTAAACACACTTCTAGTTATGTAATCATGGATCCAAATGATGTTTTGTAGAGCTCCTATTTGGGTGCAAACCTTGATGACACTCACCTTTGTAAACCAAATGGGAACCACATATTCCTTTCACATTTCATCAAATATTCCTCCTTGACTCCCTCTTCCAAAATTCGGGCTAAGCCCTTCAAACCCTCCTGCACCTGAGCTTCATGAATCTGTAGGGACAGATCCACTAATCCATCATTCTGTTGGAGAAACTCCAGCAAATTGATGATGCCAATCCATCATTCTAATGCAGAAACTCCACCGAATTGTTGACGTCATGGATAAATGACTCTGCTACTAATCTGACAAGACAACCATGAAAGAAAACCCCTAAAACCTCAGCAAATTCAATCACATTTTAGTTAAAAATCTAAAGACAGAGAGAAAATGGCTCCAAATCTCCCCAAATGCGTGGATTTTTTATGGCATAAATTTACATTGAGATGTAAAAAGTCCCCCTCTCTCTATGATTGGTTTCTTTCTAGCTCAATGTTCGTTTCCAATAATTGAATTGTGTGGCGGTGAGAGAAAATGCATTTGAAAATGTTGTATGGCAAGATACCACTTCTCCCTCCTCATTTTAGATTTTCCTTGATTTTTCCCTCCACCACGTTGATTTTTTCCTCCATCACTTTGATTTTTGTTAAGATATCGAAGAGTCTTTAACTTTTTAAATATGTCTGAAGTGGTGAATTTGAAGAGAATTTTTTTCTTTCTTGAAAAATAAGAAAAACATATATTCTTTTGTAAAATAACAAAATGGAAAAATGGATTAATTCATCTTGTAATCTATTTTTAAGATTTATAATTCTTGTATAAGTTTTCTATAATATTTTCACCTTTCTTTTATGTAAATAAAACTATGATTACATTTTTAAACATTCATTTCATTGAAGAGATTTTTAAACATGTACTTTTATTTAAAAGCATAGGAGAAAATAGAAATAAATTTATAATTAATTTGTAATTAAGTTGGTAATAATTATTTTAACATGTATTCAAAAATGTGGAAAAGTATCTCTTGAGTATTTTCACATGGAAAATAAGGGTTAGATAAACAATTTTTTATTAGTGTTGATGGTTATTTGGATAGTTTTACACTATCAAATTCCTAGATAAAATCTCGAGTAAGGTGTTCTAGTCCACACTAACAATTTTATTGTGGATGTCATCCATGAGTGTGGGGAAGAAACCCCTTTGTCTCTAAATTTTAAAACTACAGATGGATTCATAGACCCCCTTTATCTCTGAATCCATCTGCAGTGTCAAAATTTAGTGAAATGTAAGACTTCAATATCAAAATTGCAATGATCCATTTCCGGAGTGACACAATTAAAAATGACTCACATAAATGGCTAAATAATATACTTGTTGTACTTTTTATTTGCTCATATTTTTATTCTTCGACTATATTATTCATTCACATTAATTATTTTTAGTTTTCTCACTTATTATCTAGTCATATATTTTAGTCATGAACTAAATTAGTCATATTTAGTTGGGTCACTTATTATCTAGTCATTTGTTTTATCCTTAGACTAAATTAGTCTTTTAAGTTTTTCATTTTTAGTTGTGTCACTTAAAGTTGTTCAAATTTAGTAGTAATTCACTTGAAACAGTTGTGATGACTAACTTTTTTAGTCTTGTAGTCACTATTCTCTCATTTTGTACTAGTGAAGTAACTCTATAATTCAAAAGAGTATCAACAACGACAAAGATCTTCAAGTCCCTCAAACCATGAGAAAAATCACATATACATATTGTGTTGGTGAATCTGGTGCACAAGTGTTCCATACCACACCTGCGTAAGAGGAGTGGCTATTTCCTCTTAAGTTCTTGGTCATAGGAAGATAATTAAGGGAGTCAGCAAGTTAGTGAACATGCCAAAACATAAAACATACTAGACAAGAAAATAGCATTCATATATATTATATAGAGAGAAAATAAAAACTAAACTAAAACACATAACACAAAAGCTCTAAATAAATTCAAACAACTTCAATAATCCAAATGGTCGCCCTTACGTCCTGTCTTATTGAGTGCTAGTAGGAATAAAGGATGAAATGTCTACCCACATGCCAAGGGGCCCTTACAGCTAGGGAGTTCTAAGACCCGATGCAAGGATGTTTTTACCTCCGAGCTACCTTTGCGCAAAGTCTCTCTCTATACTCTGAAGAATTGGAGTTTTTGGATGGCCAACAACTGAATCCCCTCTATCTCTACTTTGGATCACACACTATTAGATTTCTTGGGGAAATTTTGGCCAGCATAACAATGTGTTCTCCCTTTCTTCATCTCTTGGTGGCCTTTTATAGAATAATCCAAACTCTCCTTCCCTCTCTTGGTACATTTGATGAATAGTGACCCAGGAGAGGAGGATGATTCTATTATGTTCAACATTACTCCATTGTGTGCTCCCTTGAGGTCCTAAAGAGGCTTGGGTAGCTGTCCTTAGGCATCCTCAAGTGTGATATCAATTTCTTGGAGTGTGACTTGTGGTCCTAGAAAGTGACTTACGCCACTCTTAGGTTCGTGTATATTTTTGAGGGAAAGTCGTGCAAAGGCGCGCCTATTGAAGAAATATGCGCACAAAGGAGCATTTTGCTGGTTTCTTCAGTGCACAATTTGATTTTTCTTCTGGACCTTATAGATTTTTTAAATTCTTCAGATTATCTAATGTGCCTCAACCTTGTAAATCCTTCTTCTTGAAATTTAATAATGTCATCTTTGATTATCCTATTTTCTAGTGATAACAGTTTCCCCCTAATGTGTGAGGTCCAGGAAGAACTGTATAACTGAAATACATTATAGTTTCTTTCTGTGTACTATGCAGAGGGAGAGAGAGAGACCTGCGTGTAACAAAAAGTTGGAAACACCTTACACTTGATCGAAGAGCGACCATTTCCTATGGGAACCCTACAAGAAACGATATAATAAAATAAATATATTTTTTTCTATGAGGAAGGCATGTCCCATGCTCATGATGCTTTGGCTAGCTAAACAAATCTATTTGAAAGATACAAATACTGTTTGTGTCACTAGTATGGTAGTGATCAGTTGGTTGACGACGACAATTTTTGATGCCCGCAAGGGATTTTTTTCTTGGAAAATAGGTGGAATGTGGTACCCCCATATGCATAAAATTGGTATGGCATATAAATTCACATCGTATGCATGGGTGTATGACTGGGACCTTCCTATGTAAGCATTGCTGAAAGAGATGCTTATAGAGGGACAGGTCTTCAACGAATTTGATCAAAGTGCAATGGTTGTAAGGTATGATACCATCCTGACATGAAAGCTTGTGTTGTAGTCTAATTTCATGAGGATCGATGACATTTGTGGGTGATGAGTCTCCCACAGTGCCACCCGAGGATGTCCCTTTTGTAGTGAGGGGTGATCCAAGGTACCACTTCCTTTTTGGAAAGTAGGTGTCGATTTCAACAAAAAGGAAGCCTCAACCAAACGAGAGAGTCACTAATGTAAGGGATCAAGATCTTGGATGTGATAGGTTTAACATAGGCATGATGGCGAGGGTTGACTGAAAACTAATGATGGGGATTCAGTGGCCCAAGGTCAGAGTATAAAAAGCAGCTTGGCGGCAGTCATAACTATTTCTGATGGGGAAATACCTGTATTCGGTAGGACGTCCAAAGTGGGTATATATTGGTTATGAATGTCATGATGGATTATACGTGAAAGGTATGATACTCCGACCAAGGGTGACCATGGATTTCTGCCATGGGAGAAAAAATGGATGGATGAATGGGGGACATAATGCACTGTTTGCGGTCTTTGTACACTTACCAAAAGAATGAAATAATAGGGTTTGGTTTGTAAAAAACATAGAGACAGGTGCCCCGAAATATGTAAGCGCCTACTCACTGATGATGAGAGGAAGGTGTTTTGCTAAGGATGGGGGCCCCATTGGTTGGTCTCATGTGTGGGGTTAATGAAGCGGATGGAAAATATCGCCATTGGGCTATGCTAATGGAGGTATGGTAGGAAAAATGCGAGGCGTGGTAGTGCGCTTTCAATCTACTTGAAAAACTTGGTAGTCCGAGAAAGGGGTTTTATTTTGACATGGTAAAACTTGACCTGATGCATGGCGAGTGAAATGGGCATGAGGTGCTTCCCAGACTAAAGTGGTATGGCCATGGCATCATGATTTTTGTGATGTATGTTCTACTTTGGGTGACAGGGGGGAGACTCTACTGACCAATGAGGATGTTTACCATGTGCAAGGTGGGGTGATGATAAACATAGTCGGGTGCTTGGAACCTATGGTTAATTTCTTATGAAGAAATGATGTCAGGATATGCAGATTTTCTCTCAGACTCTATCATGCTGAGGGTAGAATGATACCTGCTCTGGGACTTTGAGTGGATGAAGCAATGGATGGTTTACATAATACTCACAAAAACATACCAAGTTAAAGAATATTATTTATTCAATATTATTGAAATACATGTGATAAAAAAGAAAATGAGAGAGGGCATACCTATCGGCACTGAAAATTTATTTTTTCGGAGGTGCAAATGTGTGGCATCTCCCTTGGGCGTTATGGATTGTTGATCATAGTGTTTATTTCGGTCTTGTAATTGGGCCTTCTGAGCTCTCTTTATGGTCCTCCAAAGTTTCTGAAAAGGGCAACATATAAGTGAATATGGCTCAATTCAGTTCATTTGTGTCATTTGAGTGTTTGAGGTTTTGAGAGGTGATCCTGAGTACCTAGGACTAGAAATATTTTAGCTAGGTAGGCCCCATAATGTCTTGTATTTTAATTTTTATAGTGTGTCGGCGGCAGGGTCCATACAGGATGGGTTTGTACAGATCCTAGGCCAACATCTCCCTTGACCGTGCGGGAAATCCGGGCACAACTGCGCAATGTTCGCACAAAACTAAGTTTTTTGCATGAACTTATGGTGCCTGTACTAGATTTGGGTGCACCCTTTTCATGTCTGTGAGAAAACCAGACGTGCTCTCCTCACGCATGTTTGAGGAACAGGCGCGCGGAGGGCCGAAGCTAATTTTTTGCAATTTTTTTTGGGAAATTTTGTCTATTTTTTAGTGCTTTCAGTGTGAATGGCGTGTTCCTGTTTGATGATAGGATGTTGTGGAGGGAGAGGGATTGGCCTGATCTCCAGGCCACTTTCGATTATGATGCTCATGCGCACTAGCAGTTGACGCGCTGAGGTCTTCTCAAATTTATGGAGAATGACCTATTATGATCATAGGATCATGTTCTACGTTACCTAATCTGATGCTCGAACATGGGATGCAAGGTCATGGTGCTGCAGGGGTGCGACCTTGTTATATGTCTCGAGAAAGATATTTATTTTGAGACTAGGATGCTGCCTCAGAGAGAGGCACTTCTTTATTCGCTCCCCCTTAGAGAGTGGATCTTGAGCATTTTTCAGCGGGCCATTGTGGTGGGGCACCCCTTACGGAGGGGTGCAGAGCGATTGATTTTGTGACTGACCTGACCGAGAAGTTTGCTCTAGCTAATACGACTGGCAGGGTCGTATGCGCCCCATTGGGCATCAGGGCCACAGATATGTGTTTTGCGCTAGTGAGGGCCGGACATTTTTTCGATTTTTCCCATTTTTGTTATGATGGGATGCTGGCTCAGTTTTCCAAGGTCCGAGATGGATAGAAGTTGTTCACATATGCTAGCATTCTATGTAGCATAATGTATGAGTGGGTGGTTTTACTGAGACCTACAGTGCCTGTGCCTGCTAGGGGGCCTCAGGAGCCTCGTATGAGGAGGTGGGACCCTGCGATGCCTCACAGAGGGGGAGGTAGGGTTGGGAGTTATTAGAATGCCACCACAGAGGCTTTTTTTGAGTCCAATCCTTAGATGTTTCTATCGTTCCCTTATGCAAGGATGGAATTATAGGGATACCCAGACATGGGTCCTCCTGCTGGGTATGCTTAGGGGCCAGCAGGTACGTTTTTGTGTTTTATTCTGAAGTTAATTGAGTATTTATGTTTTTTATGTGTGTTATGGTGACACTGACATAGTTTTGTTACTCTTGCAGATGTTGGCGAGGTCATACATCCCATGGCTCGGTTGGTGGGACACCATCCGATTGGGGGGCTTGAGGTGCTCCTCCCGCATGTGGGGGATAGGGAGTAGCTTTGGTGCAGCCTTTGGGTGGAGCACCTAGTGAGAGGGTTGGTCCCTCGGGGGAGGGTAGTAGCTTGGTTGCTGCCAAGACTGTTGCTGAGTGGGCTTGTGCCGAGGCGACAAAGGCTCGCATTTTTGAGTTGACAGAACAAGTGGCTACTCTAGAGGTAGAGTATGCATGGGGCCGAGTGGACCGCTTGACCTAAGGGATGCCTACCGGAGGTTTTGTGGATGAACTTGATGATGCATGGTTGGAGACATTGATGGCCCAGGAGAGGGGCTATCAGTCGATTTTACTTCTGGTGGTGATCTCCATTTTGACGACAGATCCAATGTTGGTACTGGGAGCAGATGTGGGTCCAGGTGCCCCACCTAGGGGAGAACCTCCATAGAGTTTTATTGGACACAGGGAAAGCACCTATTATGAGGATGCTTCCCCTATTTTTGTCGACTTGTATATTTGTATCTTTTGGGCTTACTTATGGGTCAGAGACACTATTTTTTGTACTCAAATACATGTATGTTTTTGTATATATGAGAGAGATATTTTATGTGGCTCTACATGGTGTGCCCCTTGTTTTGTTTATGGATTATGCTATGTTGATGGAAATCTATGTTCTCTATGTTTTTTGTTTTTTATGTATGATGGTTTATCCGAGATGCATTTCAGTTTAGAATATTGTTAGCTATGAGATCAGTTTTTTGGTTTTTATTTCTTGGTACATGTGTGAATGTAATGTGGTCAAACTGATGGCTTAATATTTTTGCACGCAAGTATTTTCTAAACATATGTGAATCCCATATCTCAAATTCTTAGTTTAAATGTGACACTAATAACTAGGAATCAAGGTAGATATGCATATGGCGTATGCCCTGATTGAGGGCGTCGCACATAATTCCGATGACGGTGTCATATTCTTCTTGATTGTTTGTCGTTGAACTGATGCATACAACATTGGTGTAGACTGGTGATCGGTCGGGGTGGTAGATGACCCAGGCGACTACTGATAAACTTTGAGACCATCGCGATGCTCCATCGGCAAATCCAATGTAATGGTCGAGTTGATAATCCATTGCGACACTATGGCGTACAAGTATTTTGGTCAAAAATTTAAATTTTATGGTATGCCCGCTTTGACTCTAGGGGTGGGCCTTCTCAGCCCTTATGGGTAGAATTTCTTGAGATAAAGGTTTTTGACGGGACAGGGTTGTTGAGGCATGTTTCGTCTGACTTAGTGAAGATGTATTCCCCCTTAAGGAGGTAATGTTTTATGATGTAGGGTCCTTTCGACAAAATTTCAAACTTTCCTGGCCCTAGGGCTTATTTTGTGACATTGTAGCTGAGGAATATCTCTCCCTCAGTGAATGAACGAGGGTTGATGTGGTAGTTGAATGATGCTTTTACGCATTTCTTATGTACATCATTGTGTTGTAGCGACTATCATCGACTTTCGTCGACGAACTCTAGTTTTACTAAACGTTGTTATAGAGGCTGGGTATCATCGAGGATTTCGATGGTGACATGTAAATTTGGGATCTTACGTTCTATGGGAATCACAGCTTCGACTCCGTATACCAAGTGGAAGGGGGTGAAACCAATGGATGTTTTCACGGCCATGCAATATGCCCACAAGGCAGAGAAAAGAATATGGTGCCAGTTGGTTTTATGGTTATTCACCATGCACTGTAACATATTTTTGAGGAATTTATTCACATCTTCTACCTATCCATTAGATTGGAGGTATTATGATTGTGCAAATTCATGGGTGAATCTAAGGTATTGAGATAGCTCCTAGAAAATTTTGTTCTTGAAGTGTTTCCCATGGTCAAAGAATAACTAGGGAACATTGAAATGGGAAATGACATGGTTAAACAGAAATCATGCGGTGGTTTCTGTGGTGTTGTCATATGTGGGCATAGCTTCTGCCCACTTGGTGAAATAATTGACAGCCACGATGATGTATTTATTATTGTCTGATGATGTTTGATTGTAATTCATGAAGTCGATCCCCCATTTGCAGAAGGGACCAATGATGATGACGGGGTGTAGGGGAGCGGGAGGGGCTCTTCCCTTATGAGCGAAGCCCTGACATCGCTCACACCTCTTGACTGCTGTAATACAATCACGAAACAAAGTGGGCTAGAAATATCCTACTCGCAGGTCATTTTGGGTGGTGGCCATCTCAGATAGGTGGCCGCTGCAAGCTTCATCATGGCAGTCATTAAGGGCTTGTTCCGCTTGGTCGTGAGTAAGGCATCGATGTAAAATGGTGTCGATGCCCCGTCGATATAAGACGTCTCTCATAAGGAGGTAACGGGGGGCCTAATGGTGAATGCGCCGACGGCCGTCTCGAGTGGGGTGGGTTTTGAGCTCTAGGGTTCATAAGAAGAGGAGGATATCTTCGTAACAAGGGTCATCGGTTGCTACGAGGAAGAGATGTTCATCTGGTAGCGAATCATTTACTGGTGATCCTTTGGTATGAATTGGGAGGTCCGTAATGAACTCTACTACGATTAGCGCCTTTTTTATTTTGGGGGAGCGAAACTGTAAGTCATATTCTTGGAGAATGACTATATAGCACGAATATTTTTGGTTCAATAGGTGGTGTGTGAGAAGATTTTTGATAGGATTAATATCCGCAATGACCGTAGTGGTCTTTAATATGATGTAGTGGTGAATATTTTGGACTAGATGAATCAGTGCTAAGGTAGTATTTTCTTCAGGTTCATATCTTAATGTTGGGCCCGATAAGGTTTTGCTTACATAGTAGATTATGTGCTCCTTCTCATCTAGGCCCTCCTGGATCAATACTCCAGCCAAAGAGGTCTCAGATGATGATAGATATAGAAGGTAATCTTTGTCATAGTCTTGGGTCTTGATGAGTGGTGCTGAAGACAACGTGTATTTCAGCGCGTCAAATGCTTGTTGGGCATGGTCATCCCATTTGAATGGATGTCCTGGTGAAGGAGGCACAGGAACCCTTGAGTGCAAGTGGCGTAATCTGAGACAAAACGTCTCAGAAAATTGACCTTCCCCTGCAAGCTTTGTAGTTTCTTGAGGGTTCAAGGTGGAGGAACCTCTTTGATGGATTGGACCTTAAGGGAGTTGTTGAGCCTTAAAATTGCCTTCTCTTTTACAAACCTTCACTTCATTTCATCATCATTTTATCACTTCATAAGCCTAAAATCAATGAAGAATGATTAGGATTGCTTAAAGGCTACAAGAAATTGATTAACATATTGTATTTTCATGATTTTTGCTATTTTAACAATTTTCTGCAAAATAGCTACAGAATGCAGACATTCCGTAGCTGACCGGCGATTCTGCAGTTGTTTTACAGTTTGAGTGGGTTACAGGTGTCGTCTCAAAGAAAGGCGCATATGGGCAAATTCCAGACTTCATCCACATCATTCCTTGCTCCCTACAAAGTCTGAGCACAATTCTATAGGTGGTTAAGCACGTGGGAATCAAACTAGGAAGTAGACTCCTAACAGGACAAGGACAGTCCAGATTCTGTTACGTGATCATGATCAGAGTCCTAGTTTGGTTTCTATTAGGAAAGACACTTATCCCTTTATTTTCTCCAGTTTTGTTATGTAAATTTGCTATTAATATGCTTGGGGAACCGAGAGATCTTAGTTAGTTTTTGGCTTTTGCCACAGAACCGTGAATACTCTGTTTTTAAGTCTTTTTCTCCTTCAATGAAAGAAACAACATTTCTGTGAACGTGTTGAGTTAGATTGCGTGCTACCAGGTGGTGGAGGGCCCCTACCTCCTGAGTGGCTTCGTTTTCACTGTTTAGATAAGTATTTTAGCTCTGTTTTCACAGTTTAGATGAGTATTTAATTTCAGTCTTACGTTTGTGTTTCAATTGCATTGAGTTATACAACCAGAATTGTTCTAATAAACTTTTCCAACATATTATTCATGATGAACAAGATGGACTGTGTAATTTCATAGATTAATGGCATGTCAATTTCAATAGAATACTCCGGACTTAGAATGCATGTGGTTCAGTTTTGTTATTTCATTTTCAGTTTGATAATGACTTTCTTTAGTTAAGTTTTAATTCATTTTGTTTCAAGATAAATTAACAGCATCCTAGCTTAGTGGTAGTCACTGTATTTTCAGATTGATAGATTGCACTCTCACCTAGTGTTATCCATTGCATTTTAAGTAGTAATAACTGTTAACATTAAAACTCACAGCCTTCATTATTTACAAAACTTACTTTTGTTCTGAATCTATATTGATATATCATCACATGAACAGAGGTCAGTCATATTAGTTTAAGGCTTTGATTATCCTGCAAATCTTTTATAAATTCACCAATAGCCTTTTTCCCAAACATTATTCTAGAAAATCTCTAAATTTCTAAATAAGGCTTAGTAGTGATAAATCAAGTTGCAGAATAGAATAACTTCAGCATCATAGGTTAATTTAGATTTTTGTAATATTATGAGTTGATTGTTTAGTTAGGAGAACTTCATTTACACTTAGCATTCCATTTCTCAAGTTCATTTCAAGTTCATGTTGTGATTTGTTTCTTTGCCATAGAGTCATTATCAAGCTTTGTATTTGTTGTTTGCTAGTCATAGTTTAGGTTTGATTCTGTTTCAGCATTTGCATTTGTTTACCATCATAGTTTAGGCTTCACTCTATTTTGACCAATAGTTTTCCTTCATTTAGCACTTAGTTCTTTTCCTTTTCAAAATAAAACCATAAAACCAAAAACATCAGAAAACACTAAACACAACGAAGTAGGAAGAGGTTACTTAGGCACATATAGTGCACCACACTTCAGCAGTTTACTGACCCTGGTTGACAATTAAATGAGCTCAATTTAGGAGACTAGATTGAGACCAAACAGGAGTCCACTCGAATTCTTTTTTGGGACACGATAAAATTAAAATTATTCCTTATGTGACGCAAAAGACACACTTGAGGGGGTTCAAGTGTATGTTTTACTGTCGACATCGTCGGAATACCAGTCGCAGATCCTCGAGATGGTCTGAGCACTTCTTGGATCTGACGGTTAGGTCATGCAAGTAAGCGAGGATAAGGTGTGCTAGGTCATGAAATACGTAATTCGTGGCCCTTTTGAAGGTGGCTCCTCCATTTTTCAGGCCAAATGGCATTACCTTGTATGAAAATGTGTCCAAGGGGTAGTGAATGCGGTTTTGTACAGGTCGGTGTGACGGATTTGAATTTGATTGTACCCATAGAATCCATCCATGAAGGAGAGGGCCTCATGACCCACACAAGAATCGATGACTTGGTCGATGAATGGGGTAGGGTAATTGTCCTTGGGAAATTCTTTGTTCAAATCATGAAAATTGGTGCCAACATGTATGGTGCCCTATTTTTTCATGACGGGAACAGGGTTGGAAACCCAAGATGTGTAAGCAATGGGGTAGATAAATCTGGCTTTGTGAAGCTTGTCTATTTCTTGTTTTATTGCTTCTACCTTTGATGGATGCAGTTGACGTTGTTTCTGACGTATTGAAGGTACGCTAGGTGAGGTGTCAATATGGTGCTCTATGATAGTGGGGCTAAGCCGAGGCATTTCTGAGTAGTCCCATGCAAAGATATCTATAAACTCTTGTAGAAATTGGGTGTAAGAGGTTATTTATTCTGGAGAACATGCTGCCCTCAGTGAGATTTCTTCGAACTTTCTAAGATTTTGGGATATTTTAAGCTTGATGGTAGGCGAGATGTTTGACATGCCTCCCTCCTCAAATGCATCAGGCACCGGGATGGGGTTTTTGAACCAATCAAATTTCCCTGAGGGGAGGAAATCTTTTGATTCAATTGCATAAATATCTTTTTTTTTGTTTTGTTAATACTGAACACTTTTCATGGGAGAAAAATCAAGAAATGATGCATTGCATCCCATGGATAATCCGGCTCCGTCATGGCCTCTAGGATGTCCCCATATGCATGGAATAGGGATCCTAAGGGGGATTGATTCTACACAAGTTTGTGTAGAAGAGGTTCAGTTCACATGGATCTAGTTGATAGACATGAAAAGGAATCCATCGTCGACGTGGTATAACCAAATGCAGTCGACAGAGTGCATACAAATTGGGTTTGTACTATCATAGGTATAGCTACTTTCATAGTTGCAGCTGACTCAACACCTATGGCAGATGAGAAGACAAATTTAGTCACATTTTCGATACATAATGATATGAATCATATATGGTGTATCGTGTCGTCAACGTTTGGTGGGGGAATAATTTCCGTGATGGGACCTTGTGTGAGTGCAAGGCTAGATCCCTCGTTAGGATGGAAAATTTTCGATGGGTGGAAATTGTGCCTAGTACATAGGCGTCTGAATGTTTCCATTAGTGAGCACGACTTTGGTTCATGGTTATGGCCAGTGCAAATGGTGCATGGTACCACTATGCCAATTGAGTAGATTTTGTGGGAATCAACACTACTCTTCATCCCATAAGTGGACGATCGGAAGGGATTAGACGTAGAGGAGGAGGTCCTCTACTTCCATTTCCTAGTTTTTGGCTTGGCTATGTCTCGCTCTCTTGATGAGTGTAGACATAACAACGCTCTTGCTTCTCTAAGATTTGGGATATGATCACATTTTATTGCATGATGGAAGTGTGATAAAATCCAGTAATAGCTTTGTGTGATTTTCTCTTGGTTAGAGAAATGTCTTTGCAAGAGGGAAGAGACTATGCAAAAATTGTTTATGAGGTGCTTCAGGTCTTTTCCCTGATTGATCTGGTGGCCGATCAAGTCACATAATCCACATGTTATCCTATATTGAACCTGGGTTATGCTTGGTTGGTGCGCTTTCCTAACTTCCCCATTATGCAGACATGGGTGTGGAATATATTGCCTAGGGGCGTTCTGCCTTGCATGTTGGTCATTAGGTTTCGAGTTGATAAGGTCCCGACGTATTGTTTCTAATAGATGTATCATGAAATTAGAGGATGTACTCGCGAGATATAGGTGCAACACTGCTCATGGTGATTTCCTCAACATACTAGGCAAAACATCCTAGAAATTGGGTTTTCATCCTGCTCGTTTGATGGTGTGACTAGGTACTAGCGGCGTAGCGCTTCTAAGTCAGGGCAAGTGGCGACCACATGATTGGGCATTTTACACAATGCACATTTTGGTATTCTCAAGCGTAGGGTGGTTGGGGGTGACTAAGGGTTCCCCGATTGGTAATTTTTTAGCTAACAAAAAGAGGATGGATCTACTTTTCATATCTTCTTGAGTTGTTAAGTTGTTCATGGATTCAGATTCAGAGCCATCTTCTTCGGAGAGGTGGACTATGGTCAATCGCATACAAGCTAGCGCTGCATGAAATCTAGAGATGTAGTGACAATGGCATAAAGGATGATTGCCACCACATATTTGACATGAATACTAGGTGTCTGGGTCAATGCGGTATACTACATGGACCGAATACCATTGCTGAAACATTTCCAAAGCTACGCAATAGGCGATGAAATGATCGCATTCATTACAGAGTACACAGTTCTCAATAGGGGGAGGGGGAATGGCTAGGAGTCTTTCAGGTGACTTTCGTTCCTCCTGCAGGTATAGAATGACGCGAGGTTCATCTCCGGATGATTGGATGGAGGGATTCTCTTGATATGATTACTCAATGGTGTTTAAGGCATCCCTATATCATTGAATATCTGGGAAATAATGGGTATAGTGTCCATAATTATTGTTGCAGATAGTGCATGCGTGATTGGTATGCAATGCCTTTCCTTGATTTTTGGTGGCAAGTTCCTTTTTATGGGAACATTTTTCCATGATGTCTACCTTGGAGCTAAGGAGCAGTTTTAATTCATCCAACTCTGGGAAGATGTGGGTAGGGTGGCCTACTATGTCGCATATGGTGCAAGGAAGTGATTCACATTGCGTGGTGGGATTATCTACCTTATTTCCTCTTCTATTGGTGTTCTTGGTCGTAACCATCGGCTTTGTGAGGAGAATTTCCTTAGAAGGGATGTTTGTGACAGTCTCCTGAACAGTTGAGGCCTGCTCAGGATTGAGAGGGATTAACCCTGTAGAGGTGATGTGTGTGACTCCCATTCTGGTAGGTGGGAATAGGCACCAAATTGGGATTGCAAATGATAAGTTTGGTAGGACCACCGTAGCCATGACCTGTTGCGACACAAAACCAGCTGGGGGGAAGAGGAAATGGGTTTGGGAGGTGGTGCAGGCTAGAGAGGCTGTCGTGGCTGAGGAATCAGTGTCATTACTGCTTATATCCATGTCTTGACTGGCTTTAGTGCTTGATTTGGAAATCATGCACACCGGAGCCTCTGTACATCAGGTGATGACTCCGGTATAATAGGGGGATCTCCTAGGAATGACCGTAGGATGGACGAAGGTTTGTAATATTCCAAAATTTGCAGGTAGAAAATTGGAATATTAAATTTTTCTAATTTCACTTAGGAGATGAATAAATGGGTAAGGAGGCCCATGCATAATAAAAACCTAAATAAAATCCCTCATAATGTGAAAGGGGATCAACATAAAGGCTAGATTTCACACCTTCATGTGTGAACATGGACTTTTGCATGTGGACAAGGTCAAGTTTGACCAATTCAACAACATTGGGATAGGAGGTGGAGAGCATCTTGTGAGACAGCGCATAGATAGTGGGAGGAAGATTCCTTGGTGGAGGAAACCCTAATTGAGTGGGCCCCAAGGAAATAAGGCTCACACATGTATAAAAGGAGGGCAAGGCAGCCATAGAAAAGCATATTATGAATGATTATTGATTTTTGTACTTATAATTTTCTGCATTCTCTTGCTGTTTAGCAGAGTTGTTGTGCTGCTTAGCACAAGGATATCTTGTTTAGGAATCCTTCTCCTTTCTTGAGAGGCCTCTTGAAGGAACTTGTACTGATTTTCCTCATATCTAGGCTTGAGGCCAAGCATCCTCGTTCAGCTACAATGTTATTTCTACAACAGTATAACATTGTGTTGCAGGTTTTTGCAGTGAGGGTTCACAACACCACTTCCTGCACTCTTTTTTCAAAGGAGGGAGCCTCCATTCCTTTTGAAGATCAGTAAGGAAGATCTTGGACCAGAATTTCATATCTTGGCACTTGGCCAAATTACTTCCATCAACTACAGCACATTCCCTTGCAGGAACTATGTCATTTCTTGTAGAGTTGCAGTGTGAGGGTCAATCCCCTCAATCTTGAGATTGTTTCTTAGGGAAAGGGCCAACCCTTCTCCCGGAAATCTTGTAAGAAGGATCCTCCTTCATTTATTGTATATTTCATCTTTATGTATTCAAATATTCAGTTAGAATATGTTTTCAGATCCAGATCTGCAGATCTATCCATCTTGTACTTGTGCTTTCATGAAGCCCTTGCCGGGTTATTTTTCTGATGTGTAAAAGGAGCTAGATCTCCATTTTTCTTCATGTTCTGAGAAATAAAACTCCATATCTAATGTTTGCATCATATTGTATTATAAAACTTCTTTAAAAGACGTTTTTCATGCTTCATAAAACGTTTGTTTAGTCAAGTCATGGGATTTCAGTGTTTTTAAGCCATATAGAGACCGGGAGATTTGTTTAAATAAGAAAAATATATATATTTTTTAATTTTTTCTTGGTTTGAGTCCCAAATTACATATGCTAAGGGATCCCAGCATTATTTTCCCCTATTAAAATGCAATTTTTTGAAAATAACGTTTTTAGGGCATAAATTTCTTCTTTTCCCCACTTTTGGCTGGCATAATGGATCCTATTTTTGCTGCTACAACATACATTTGATGGCTATGTTTTTTTCAACACATTTTATGATTTTATTTCTTACTGCTATTCCAGTATTGTGCTTATGAATTGCTATATTCCCTTTGCTATTATTTCTTACTGCTATTATAAGAAGCAGATCAGAATGATGAAGAGAATGAGCTTGATCTCATTACTTTTCAAATCCAGGAAGAACCTCCCTAAGGAGGTTAAGCAGATTAAGAAATGCATGGAAACTCCTAGAGGTTTTCAAGAAAAGGAAGGGTCGTGCACTTCCTATTCTCAAAGAGGAGAGGACATGAAGCATGAAAAACACTTGGAATCTGAAATTCTAAGTGAATACCTTGCTGAATACAAAGATAAACCTAGAGTCTTCAAGGAGACTCTAGCTTTACCACAGTTCATTCAGCTGGAGGAAGAAATAAGACCCTACAGCTATGGGATGATGAGAGGCAATAGATTCCTGTTGTCCACTTTTGATGGATCACTCACATGTGCAACAAAGGCTTTGGTGATGAAACTAGAGGCTTTCTTCCTACTACATCTAGTAGTAGAGAGAGAAGTTGTGGAAATTGCAGCGCTGCACCTTGTAGGTGAATCCAATACTTGGTGGTTCGGCCATTTGAGCCATGCAAGTGTGTCAAATCTTTTTGAGCTTTCTCAAAGGTTGATCAGGAAATTTGGCAAAGGGGAGGAGAAGCCCTCACCACCAGTAGAAAAGGCATGTACCAACATTGTTATAACCATGGAGGAACACCCTTCATCTTCAGTAGTTTGGGAAGCCAGCACATATGAGGAAGAAACTCTTGCAGCCCTCCAAGAAGCTTCCAAATTTCACCAAGGTATGCTTAAAATTCCATCTCTTTTCATTTCAGCAAATCTTATGGAGGGATCTACATATTTTCATACTTTTGATATAGAGAAAAATAATTTCACTGCACTGTACAAGAGCAGTAATGAAGAAAAGAGGTCCCATTCCTTATGGGGGCATTCAAATGGCAGCCTCATTCATGAAGCAATGGAGGAAGAAGAGATAGATGGTAGACATCTTGAACTGAGAAACACTTTCTCCTTTCTATATGACACTTTCTCAATGAGAATCTCATAGCTCAAAGAGAAAATTCTACCTACAGTAGATCCATAACCTTATTGGCTTTGGAAATCCATTGATGAAGAGAAGGTCTCATGGAGAGATCTCATTGCAGGTGCAGTTCAACACATTATGGAGTGCAACGTTCTTCAACAGTTTGAGGAGGTTTTACCCTCATCACACTTGGATATTTGTGGATTCGAGGGGGACATTGATGAGAGGTCTTTTCTAGAAGATCTCCAAGGAGCTGCATTTCAACATCCCATGAAATGCAAGAAGAGAAATTTGATTTGGGATGATGGTAGTCTTCCTTGGGAGAGTGATAAGGAAGAACATGATATGAGGCACCTACATGTTGATGGATGGGTGTGTATGATGAGAAATAAACTGGAAAGCTACCTGCAAATCTTTGATATTGGGCAGTAGGAGGCTTGGCTACGTTGGCTACTCTTGAAAGAGTTTGGACATCATCCTCTTTCTAAGGGTATGTGGCACGATACTTGCATCATTGGGCAGCAAGGGGTATGGACACATTGTTTTGATACGAGATTATTCATATCAATAACCATGTTTTCACTACATGATTTTTATGATGGAGGTATGAGGAGGCAACACAAACTTTTGTTGCTTTGGTTGTTCTTGGGAGAGCAAGGGCAGATTTGCTCTCACACTTTGCATGATGTTGCAGGAGTAGGAGATGGCACTATCATGGTGAAAAGGGGCTACTCCTTGGCCTTAGATGTTCAAGAAGTACTTCCACTTTGGGAGGAATTTCTTATGTGTAGCAACATTAAGGGAGATGTCTTTGACAATATGCATGTCAAAGAATGGAGCTATGAGTTGGCAAGAGCCTATTTGCATAGGCCAATAGAGCTGTCACTTGGGAGCTTGGGGTTATTGATGGAGTGTCCCCAGGATCACTCCACAATTGATGCACTTGGTGAAAAAGGAGGAGGTGAGAAGGATGAAGTAGTGGATGGAAACATCTATTACCTTGATATGATCTTCTTAACTTGGATTTACAAGCATGAGAAGGGTGATATTCATGCATCACATTGTTTATTCCTCTTCATGGGAGTGTTTCATACCACTATGGAGGAATTATTCATATACATATGCATCATCTTACTCTCAACACATGGTAATAATATTTTTTTTGCATCCATTTATTGTCTAACACAATATTTGCATACTCTTACCATTCCTATTCAGTGCATTGCTCCACAAGAGGGAAAGCTTTCCATTGAGCACCATGGTCAACATTGGGCCAAATTGTATGATGGAGACAACCATATTTTATATGGCCTTGGGCAAGTGTTTCCTTTCATGTATGTTTAGATAATGTACCCAACCATTCACTATTCATTGGTAGACATGATGACATACATAATTAACCATGTATCAAGAAACAACTTGCCATGTGATTTTCTGAAGCAGCAGTTTGGAAAATTGCATTGTAACTACATGGGAAACTGTTGGTACTTTCCTGCACCACATGAAACCTTCAGTATTTCCCTCATTTTGATGGTGATCATGATTTTATTTGCTGATATTTTTCTTATTTTTATTGAGATCATGATTGGGAGAGAGACGCATGGGTTGGATGTGTCCTTTTTGGAAGAGGATTCCCACACTTTCTGCATTGCATGTTCTAATGGGAGCATGGGAGGAGATATGGCCACCACAGACAAACACTTGTTTCTTTTTGAGGTGTGCCACATGATTGATGGGATGCCATATGGTGATGATTTCCTATCCATCACATATGGGATGATTTGGGCTAGCTTGATTCACAGTGTTGGAGAGGAGATATTTGGAGATATAGTCTTCATCTTGTGTATTGCAGCCCAAGATCATCATATGCTCTACACTTATCATAAGTGGAGAGGGAGACAACATGGGGTAGGCTACTTTTTCTACCATGTTTATATTTTCAGCCCACCTACTTTGCAGGAGCTCAAGGTGGACGAACATTTTCAGGAGTTTCCATGTTGGGAGGTGACTCATTTTGTATGGATGATTTCTTGGGGATGGAGGATCCACATGGGAATGATGTTTCCCAATACATTTCAGATTCCATACCTCAAGGGGACCTATAGATAGCACCTTATTTCCTCCTTGAGTACTTTACTTATTCATGATGATAGCCATTTGGCTAGCTTGCATGTTTGGGAGGGGCAATATAGAGATTCATTGATGAGACAACATCTCATTCCTTGGAGGAGTTCATAATATGTGGTTGCTACAGTAGGAGGAGGGGAGACTCTTCAGTTTTATCCTTGCAGTTGCTTGAGGACAAGCAACATTTGGGAGGGGAGGATTGTAATAAACCAAAATTTCCAGGCAGCAAATTGGAATATTAAAATTTTCTAATTTCACTTAGGAGATGAATAAATGGGTAAGGAGGCCCATGCATAATAAAAACCTAAATAAAATTCCTCATAATGTGAAATGGGATCAACATAAAGGCTGGATTTCACACCTTCATGTGTGAACAGGGACTTTTGCATGTGGACAAGGTCAAATTTTACCAAGTCAACAACGTTGGGATAGGAGGTGGAGAGCATCTTGTGAGACAACGCAGAGATATTGGGAGGAAGTTTCCTTGGTGGAGGAAACCCTAATTGAGTGGGGCCCAAGGCAAGAAGGCTCACACATGTATAAAGGGAGGGCAAGGCAGCCATAGAAAATCATCTTATGAATGATATTCGATTTGTCTGCTTAGAATTTTCTGAATTCTCTTATTGTTTAGCAGAGTTTCTGTGTTTCTTAGCACAAGGATCTCCTGTTTAGGAATCCTTCTCCCTTATTGAGAGGCCTCTTGAAGGAAATTGTACTAATTTTCCTCACATCCAGGCTTGAGGCCAAGCATCCTCCTTCAGCTACAACATTATTTCTGCATCAATATAACGTTGTGTTGCAGGGTGTTGCAGTGAGGGTTGACAACACCACTTCCTGCACTCCTTTTTAAAAGGAGAGAGCCTCCATTCCTTTGGAAGATCAATAAGGAATATATTGGAAACAATTTTCATATCTTGGCACTTGGCGAAAGTAATTCCATTTTCTACAGCGCAATCCCTTGCAGGAACTACATCATTTCTTGCAGAGTTGTAGTGTGAGGATCAATCCCCTCAAACTTGAGATTGTTTCTTAGGGAAAGGGACAACCCTTCTCCCGGAAAGCTTGTAAGAATGATACTCCTTCATTTCTTTTATATTTCAGCTGTATGTATTCAAAGCTTCAGTTAGACTGCATTTTTCAGATCTAGATCTGCAGATCTATGCATCTTTTACTTGTGCTTTCATGAAACCCTTGCTGGGTTATTTTTCTAATGTGTAAAAGGAGCTAGATCTCCATTTTTCTTCATTTTTTGAGAAATAAAAATCCTTATATGATGTTTGCATCATATTTTATCAGAAACCCTCTTTAAAAGATGTTTTTCATGCTTCAAAAACGTCTTTTTATTCAAGTCATGTGATTTTAGTGTTTTTAAGCCATATCGAGACCGGGAGATTTGTTTAAATAAGAAAAACAGATGTTTTTCTACATTTTTTCTGGGTGTGAGTCCCAAATTACATATGATAAGGGATCCCAGCATTATTTTCCCCTATTAAAATGTAATTTTATGAAAATAACATTCTTAGGGCATAAATTGCTGCTTTTCCCACTTTTGGCTGACATAATGGATCCTATTTTTGCTGCTGCAACATACATTTGAGGGCTATGTGTTTTTTAACACATTTTATGAGTTGATTGCTTAATTTTATTCTAATATTGTGCTTATGAACTGCTATATTCCCTTTTGGGGATATTACAAGGTTTGAACTGGTCGGGACCATATTCTTGGTACCGTGTAAGTGTCTTGGAAAATGTGTCTACATAGGGTAGAATTACATCAATATTTTTTAGGGGTCTCTTTTTGCTGTATGTCAATCGGTCAAAAGTAATGATACGATCCTCATGGGGGAACATCATAGTTTGGAAGACGAAGGAGGCTATGGCTGACATGGCATATATATAACTGTGGCCAAGGATTATATTGTAATCCATTTGAGCATCCAAGACTTCAATGTATATAAGGACCATCTTGTCAGCTAAGCATACCGGAATGTTTTGGTAGAGGCCAACGGGAGCTGAAGAGCATCCATTGTATGATTTAAGTGTGATGTCTGATGGTTTTAGTTTGGGAGACCCTAACTTCCACCAGACGTTCTTTGACATGATGCATGTGGATGTACCCTCGTCAATGATACATTGGTGAATGGTGATGTTTTGAATCGAGACTGGTATCTGGAAGGCGAACATCGAGGGAAGCCTAGGGGTGGCTTTGTCTAAATCAAAGGCCATTATGTGCGAATCGGCAAGATCGATGGCCCCTAATACAAAAATTAAGGCTTTCCTTTGCTTTGGGCATGATTGTAATACCTCCAAAGCTGACATGGCAGCGTGGGATTGACCTAGATTTTTTTTTGGAGATAAAAAAGAACACCATCATGCAGGTATATTGCAAGTCCAAGCATAGAATGTAGAATTCCATTGAAATTCCGACATACCTGCACTTTATGAAGAGGATTGTGAGTATCATCCTAATTTTCTATGTGTTCTCTTATCTCACACAAAGATGCATCTGCACTGCCACTTTTTGAATGAACATATGTTATCTGCAATAAGAAATCACATGAAATATCATAGGAGCTTGTGCATAAGTAATGCTAGTTGTTTGTATGTGTTTATTATGAAATGGCCATTACTGACAATGTTTTCAAAACTTACAAGCACTAACAGGAAATCAAATTTCAATACTATCATTTTATTTTACCTCCTCGAGAAGTTGTTCCATATCATTCCCCATGCCAACAACATTATCCTTCATCATGTTACATTTCAAAATAACAAATTTCCTCGGAACAAGTTTTAACAAAACAATCATATGCCTATGGAGAAGCTATGAATGGGCATTCAAACCATCCATGAAAGAATTTGAAAGAGCCACCTTTCTAGGATAGTGTAATTCCAATGTTTAACTATACCTCATGTCAAATATAAGTAAGCATATCCCATCAGGAAAAAACTTTGTGACATAAGTGGACTAAATATTAACATTGGGAAAGAAGATAACATATAAATATCTAGGTCATGCACATGTAGATATATATAATTTCTAGAAATTCTTTAGATATTTATTGGATTATGGCTTCCAATTTTAGGCCTTGCTATGAAAGATGAAAGTTCAAACAAAGAGAAATTTTTCTATTGGAACAATGGCAACAATAAAATCACTAGTGAGACTAGTATGTTTATTAAATAAAAGTGGTTTATTAAACTCTTTCAGAATTCAAATATTGTACCAATGTGGTTATTTATAAGAAACAAAATCACTGCACACTGACAAAAATTTATAGAAAATTATTCCCTAAGGAATTTCAAAAAGAAATTGTTGAATATAAATGGATTTTTAGATAACACCTACCATATTGGATTTTAAAAGAGGATACTTTCAAACAGAAAGAAGATATATAATAAAATGTGATTTGTTAATGTACAATGATGTTTAGTATTTATAGAGTTTTGAATACATATTTATACAAGTATGTGAAAGTTATCATGACTCTATGTAACAGACTCCACATATTGGCCAATAGATACATATATGCATATTTATTTGAGGGTTGATACTATTCTATATTCTAACATCCCCCTCAACACACAAATATTCTCACACAAAAGCTCCCAAATTTTTTCTTACCTATGATGGATAATAATTTGAAGTTGATTACATCTTCTCTTGCAAGCCCAAAACTCTTCTTTGTCATTCTCTCTAATGGTCTTCCATCACTTTCAAATCGAAAGTAGAACTTGCCTATTTATGTATAACTTGCCTAAGAAACCATCATTGAACCATCAAACATTATCTCTGCTAGAACGCCCATCAGAATCTTTCTTCTTGCTACATGTTACCCCTCTCTCCAACATGGGTACCTATAGTCAAATTCTTCACTTTTATAATTT
The DNA here is from genome assembly GCA_034641835.2 of Pinus albicaulis. NCBI lineage: Eukaryota > Viridiplantae > Streptophyta > Pinopsida > Pinales > Pinaceae > Pinus > Pinus albicaulis. The sequence continues at coordinate 450,786,022 of CM076578.1, forward strand.
TATTTAGCATATTAGAATTTAGACTGAAGAGATGACTATTTTTTCACATTTCCCAAGGCACTTCACTGATCCTAATGCCCAAGATCCCCACTCCAAAATTTGACAAGGGCTCGTTGTGATCATCAAGAGACATACTTGACACACCACATTTAAATTTTACTAAAAGGATGATATTTCAAGGTGAAATTCATCTCTAAATGGGAATAATGGAATAGAATATTCCATGGGCATAAAGGTGGAAAAGTAAATATAAATTTCATGCACTATATTCTACATTGCATGTAGCTCATAATGCCTCCTATCAAGCATGAAAACCTTTCAACCTCAAAAGAAGAGGGACGTTGCTAATATCAAGCCCCATGCAAGAAATTTGAACTCTCCTAGTCAATATGAGGGAGTAGTAAGGTGGCCTAGGTGTAACACCCTAAATCAAACATGGTAAAAAACTAGCTTGTGGGCATCCCCAAGCCGAAAATTAGCCTCTCCAAGAAAAACATTCCAATGAAGAAAGACATGGCCAAAGGAAATGAAATGTTGCTAGTCAAAGGTTTAGGGGAGTTAACTAGCCATTAGGGATCTAGGAAGGTTACAATTTTAAATTTCATGTTAAATAATCCCATGAACATGAAGTGCAAAAGAACTGGCATACCAACATCAATTCAAAAAAAATAACACATAAAGAAAACCCTTCAATCCATTTAATCAAATGAAGATAGATAAGTATGTACTTCCTAGAGGATTTTTTTTCTTAAAACTATATCTGAAACCCTCAATGCATCTTGTGATTTATTAGAAACCTCCCCTTGAATAATATTCTGTAAAGCTTTCATTGAGATCTTTGCAACAAAAGTGATTTCTACCTTGAATTTCTCCCCTCTATCTTCTCTTCTCTTTTTTGACTCTTTTTTGACTGCTTAATCTGACTGGAGCTTCCATTTCCAATAAGCCTAATTAATTAACCACGAAAATTAAAATGAAAAAAATGCATCAACATTACATTGTCGTCCCAAACTACCCAAAATTTAACATTGTAGCATAGAATTATGGAATTCAAGGACGCATGTGTGATCCTTAGTCTTACAACTGCAACTAGTGCTACGAGTTGCAATAATAAATTATCATTCCAAGGCTTTCCTCCCATTTCACCCATCATTAATAGTGAAACCTGGGGTTTTGACATGAAAGAAGATTGCATGGAAGTTGATGGAATCCCCCCGACAAACAGGGACACAATGCCTGGAATTCCAATTCCAGGAAAAGCTCCAACCCCAATAAATGGTAGAATTGTGGGGAAAACTAATCAAGCATATATCAATGATTATGCCTAGTTGTCTCATTTTCTCTTGTTCTTGAAATATTACAGTCACTTAACATTTATATAGCATATAAATGAAAACATTAACTATAATTGGTTCTAGTACAAGCGGGAAAACATGGTATCTTTATGGCAGAGAAAATAAAGTTTTCCTATGAGATATTCTTGAGAGTTGGATGTATAAAGTTAGATTAATATCAATATTTACAGATTATACTAAATAGACCTTAATAGAATTCCAACTAAGAAAAAATACATCAGGAAGAAAAAATGCAACATTATCCTCCTCATAAAGAAAGATCTAATAATAAATTTAATCATCAACAAAGACCTAACCACAAGGTTTCAAACAATGGATATCTATTCTTCCAAGAATTGAAAACATGCTTGATTTGTTGTCTAATAAATTGACAAGGAGTTGTCTATATGGAAAAACATTACAAGGTTCAAAAATTTTAGTAAGTCGGCTGTAGCATGTTCAGAAAAGTTCAAGATTTTTAAATAACTTCATAAAATTTGAATAAAGGTTTCATAAATATGGAACAAACAAAATTATATAAATTACACAGTAATTCAAATAATCACAGCATAATATATGAACACAAAAAAATAGTAATTCAAAAGAAAGATACATAACTCTTAATAACATAATAATGTTATCCATAGTTTATAGTTTAAACTAAGAGTTACAAAAATTTAAACATTTGTGACACCAAAACCTATTTAAAAATCATCACCAACGCTGATATTTTCATCTAATGATTCAGTACTAAAAGTGGGACTCAAAAGTAGCTTTCCTTGCTTTTAAACCAGATATTTTAATCTTCTTTCTTCCATTTTCAAGGGAAGGTTCAGAGGTTAGGCCTAGACCAACTTGACCCAACTAAGAGGTTTAGATATTATCTGAGACATGTCTCGCCAGAGATAACAACTATGTTTCTATGTTTAAAATGGGTGGGTCAGCTTCTTACACCTCATGTTACAATCCCTATACTAATATTCTCAAGGAACTCTGAGATATGGAAGACCAGATGGAAATCTAGTTGATCCAAATAGAATGTATACTACACAAAATGGGAGTCAAGTTCCTCGATGAATTGAGCAATGAAACTTCTACAAAAATTAACTCTTCAAGCCACCAACTATCAACCAGTCTCAACAGGTACAACTACTTTCGTTGTTGCAGCTGACTCAACAGCTGTGGTAGATGAGAGGATAGCTCGAGTCATAGTTTCGATACATGATGATATGAATTGTATATGGTGTATCGTGTCATCGGTGTTTGGTGGGCGAAGAATTTTTGTGATGGGAGCTTGCATGAGTGCAAGGCTAGATCCATTGTTAGGATGGAAAAATTTCAGTGGGTGAAAATTGTACCTGGTACATAGGTGCCTAAATGTTTCCATTAGCAGGCATGGCTCTGGTTCGTGGTTATGGCTGGTGCAAATGGTGCATGGTACCACTGTGCCTACTAAGTAGATTGTGTGGGAATCAACACTACTCATCATCCCAGAAGTGGACAATCTGAAGGGATCGGATGTAGAGGAGGAGGTCCTCTGCTTCCATTTCCAAGTTTTTTTCTTACGTATGTATCACTCTCTTGGGGAGTGTATACTTAACACCGCTCTTGCCTCTCTAAGCTTTGGGAGATGATCACATTTTATTGTATGATGGAAGTGTGAGAAAATCTGGCAATAACTATGCATGATTTTCTCTTGGTTCGAGAGATGTCTTTGAAAGAGGGAAGAGACCATGCAAAAACTGTTTGCATGCTACTTAAGCTCTTTAGGGAAAATAGTCTGCATAGTCCGCATGTTATCCTAGGTTGAACCTATGTCATGCTTGGTTGGCGCGCTTTCCTAACTTTCCCATTATGCAGACATGGGTATGGAGTACATTGCATGTGGGATTTATTCCTTTCATGTTGTTCGTTAGGTTTAGGGTTGATAAGGTCCCGATGTTTTGTCTCTAATAGATGCATCATGTCAATTAGAGGACGTACTTGCAGGATATAGGTACAACGCTGCTCATGGTGATTTCCCTAACATACTAGGCAAAACATCCTAGAAATTGGGTTTCTGTCCTGCTCATTTGATGGCGTGATTGGGTACCAGCGGCATAGCGCTTCTAAGTCAGGGAAAGTGGCGATCACATGATTAGGAGTTTTACACAACGTACATGTTGGTATTCTCTGCGGAGGGTGGTTGGGGGTGACTAAGGGTTCCCCGATTGGTCATTTTTCAGCTGATAGAAAGAGGATGGATCTACTTGTCATGTCTTCTTGAGTTGTCAAGCTATTCATGGATTCATAGTTGGAACCATCTTCTTGGGAGAGGTAGACTATGGTCAATCGCATACAATATAGCACAGCACGGAATCTATGGATATAGTGATAAGGGAGTAAAGAATGATTTCCACTGCATATTTGACATGAATACTAGGTGTCTGGGTTAGTGCGGTATAATACATGGACTGGATACCATCGCTGAAACATTTCCAGAGATGAGAAATCGACGATTTTATGATCGGGTTCATCACAGAGTACACATCGCTCGCTAGGGGTAGCGGGAATAGTTGGGAGTCTTTCAGGTGACTGTCGTTCCTCCTAAAAGTATAGAATGACGCGAGTTTCATCTCCAGATGACTGGATGGGGGGATCCTCTTGATAGGATTGCTCAATGTTAGGTAAGTCGTCCCTGTATTATGGAATATCTAGGTAATGATGGTTATAGTGTCCATAATTACTGCAAATAGCGCATGCATGATTTGTACGCAATGCCTTGCCTTGAATTTTGGTGGCAAGTTCCTTTTTACGGGAACTTCTTGCCGCGATGTCTACTGCAAAGATAAGGAGTGATTTTAATTCATCCAGCTTTAGGAAGATGTGGGTAGGGTGGTCTACTATGTCGCATATGGCACTGGGAGGTGATTCCCATTGCACGCTAGGATTATCTACCTTCTTTCCTCTTCTATTGGTGTTCTTGGTCGTAACCATCGTCTTTGCGATGGGAATTACCTTGGAAGGGATGTTTGTGAGAGTCTCCTGAATAGTTGGGACCTGCTCAAGATTGAGGGGGATTAACCCTATCGAGTTGATGTGTGCGACTCCCATTGTGGTAGGTGGGACTAGGTACCAAACTGGGATTACAAATGATAATTTTGGTAGGACCACCGTAGCCATGACCTGTTGCGACACAAAACCAATTGGAGGGAAGAGGAAATGGGTTTGGGAGGCGGTGTAGGCTAGAGAGGTTGTCATGGCTGAGGAATCAGTGTCATTACTGCTTGTATTTGTGCCTTAATTGGCTTTGGTGCTTGATGAGGACATCATTCACACCAGAGCCTCTATGACATCAGGTGATGACTCCGGTATAATAGGGTGATCTCCTAGGAATGACCCTAGGATGGACAATGGTTTGAACTGGTCGGGGCCATATTGTTGGTACTGTGTAAGAGTCTCCACAGATGTGCCTACATAGGGTAGAATGACATCAGTATTTATTAGGGGTCTCTTTTTGTTTTATTTCAATTGGTC